>BJCN01237839.1:0-13785 GCA_018326445.1 Flaveria brownii
CTTAATTCTAAAGAGAGCATATTTTGACTTTTTTCTCCAACGTAAAATGTAACAGATTTATTTCATTAGTTAAGATCAAACTTCTTAATCCCATGTACACACATAAAGTCATTACAATTAGAAACATTTCAAAGGGAAAAAAGATCCAAAAAGTTTTCTCAAATTCAGAACACAAGAGTACTATCTTTGAATCTCCAAAAGTCAAAAGCCGACTTTAGGATCATTAAAGTAAAAAGGCAGCACTAACCTGTATTCTTTCACGGTGAAACAGTCCGCGTAGACTCAAACATTTTTTCTTGGCTGACAGAATGTCTCTATGCATTGAAGCCAAGAGACTAGCATAAGTCACTCTTGTGTTTGTGTTCTCCAAAAGTGCCTTCCTAAATGTGTATGTCATGGCACCTTCCATTTGCTTTCCTGAATCTGAGAATGCCTGCATGACTTTAAAATTAGTCTAAAACAAAAATAATCAAATTTATTTTAATTAAACCAGAAAAGGATACACGATATCATCATATATTAGAGTTGTCGAAATAGGTGGGTTGGGTAACTGGTCAAAACGGGTTTGGTAAAAAGTAGCTTTTTTTTCAGTTCTGAGTTTATCTGGAACATTTTTTGTTCTTATTTTACAGTTTTAATAAACTATTGGTGAATCAAACTCAAATATGATTACAAACTTATATTATTTCAAAGATAACCTAATTGTTTTAATGAAAAGATTTAGGAAGTTTAATTCATGAAAAATACCGTTTCAGACTTTAGACCTGTTTTGGCCCATTTCCTTTTAAGCTAGACTTTTTTTTTTGGCTATAAAATACCATAAATACAAATCAACCAATTCATAAGCAAATAGCTGAAAATTGCAACCTCGATCATAAAAATCAGAATATGTACTCACAGATGTATCTGCAGCAAGTTGATTATCTTCACACGCGCTAATAGAAATAGCATGTCCGCCACTGGTACCTTTGTAAACACCAGATGGAGGGCGATTATCTATCCAACGATTCCTGCCAATAAACCAAAAAAGCACAAATAAGTCAATTATCAGACAGCCTATTGAAACAACCTAAATTACATAAAATATGCTTAATGGGACGTACTCTTTTGTGTTATAGACATGTGGTAAATCAAGAATTGTGCCACTATGACAAGCATCAATTATGGCATGAAGTTTGACCCCCTTCTTGAGAGGCCTGACAATAGTGTCATTGATTTCATTATCAACAATCATTCCTGCAGTTCTAAAATCTAGAGGACATATTGTCTCATCAAACCCATCAATTTCATCATCAAAAAAATCAGGTTGCCTTAACCCATGACCTGAAAAATAGAATACCAGTGAGTCCCCAGGTTGGTTATCCTTCACGAGCCACCTCAAAGCTTCTTGGATATTTCTTTTTGTTGGATGAGGATGCGGGTACATTTCTGCATTACATTGTTCCAACCAAATCAACAAATCACTAAATAAAAAAAGTTCTCTGTTGCAATTTCTGGATTACTATATGATGATTTTGGAATTTTATTCTACTAGGTAATCTAATGTTATAATAATGTTGGAGAGGAGATTGAAGAGGTGGCAATATTGATGCGTTTAGTTATGAGCGGGTCAAGTTTTTTTTTTTCATCTATAACGAGTCAAAAGGGCCAATTTGAAAGAGAGAAGAACTTACAAGGAAACAGGTCAAATGGGTTGAGACTTGAGAGTCACCCAAAATGTATATATAACCAAAATACCTCGACAAATATTTTGTTTCAAAACCTTGATTATTATTGAGATAACACAACTTTTATAAAAATTTACTCTAAATACTTAAAAAATTATGTTTTTTGGGCAGAAAGTGTTTAGAGTCAACACAAGCTGGCCCATTTCGATTCGTACCATATACCCGTCTTGACCCATTATCCAATCTACGTGACCCGCCCATTTTTCCACCTCTAGTCCAAGAGATGCACAGGGCAGATACTAGTTAAAGGTTAGGAATATTTGCAACAAACAGGTAAAATGGGTTGAAAGTCACCCAAAATGTATTTATAGACAAAACACCTCAACAGATATTCAGTTTCAAATTATTATTGAGATAACACAATTTTTAATAAAAAAATTAATCTGTTTACTTCAAAAAATATTAGTTTTGTCAAAAAGTGTTAATTTAGAGTTAACCCAACCTGGCCCCCTTCAAATCGTACCAAATACTTGTCTTGACCCATTATGCAATCAATGTGACCCACTACTTTTGCCACCTCTAAATTTCAGGAGGTGCACAGTTCAGATTCCAGTTAAGGGTTGGGAATACCTGCAAGGATGTGGATTGAGCTACTTGGAAACCGAAACCGTGAAATTAGTAATTCACGCATTCTGATCACATCGTAGTTAGTTCCTTTTAGTTTATATTTCTGTTTATTGTATGTCACACCACAAAGAAGTGCACGTTTCCCTTTTGTGGTTTCCCATTTCCTTATTGACTCAAGAACTGACTGCTCATAACTACTCATAGAATTAGGATCAGGCATGTCTCTCCTATTAAACAACCTTCTAAAAGAAAGGCGCAGGCCCTTTGCCTCACTAGTGAACTTAGCAAGTTCTTGATTCGATTGTATGTGCGTGTCAGAATCATCTGAAACAAATTCTTGACACTCAGAGCAGCAGGCACGCTCAATCATTGATGACATGGCAGCTTTTTTAACGTGATGGCACATAAAAGAATGACACAGGCCAAGTTCAATGAGTTAATGAAAGTAATTGCACATATGAAGGATAGATAGTGGTACAAGAAAATTCTGCTTTTGTGAATGCAAAAATGGTGCATTTATATAACACATAAAGTCTAAAAAAGGTTGCAGCTAGATAGTGAACCTGATTCATAAACATAAACACGAGTTCTTTTTCACTTAATGGAGAATCAAATTCTGTCCGAACATATTGACATGTTTCAGCCGCCAATTAGGAGAGTGATGTGCACCATCAAGGGCCCTAGTAAAGTGCACGCGCCAAGCAAGAATGTCCTTTTAAGATTCTCGTTTCCGCCAGCTAGCCTTTACGCGTCTACACATGTTCATATCATACAAATAAATAAGCATGGGCAGAACTAGTGGGTGGTCCAGGGACTCCTTTGACCCTTAGACCACCAAATTTTCTATTAGAAAACGTATATAATGTCATTATTTTCTTGTAGTTTGACTCTAAATTGCTAAGAGAGTAGTTAAAACGTACTTGAATAAAAAATAACAAGCGACCTGTGGTTAAAAACTTCTGCGGTTAAAAACTTCTGGTTCCGTCACTGAATTGACAAACAGTGATCTCGTTAATGTCAAGTAGCATCAGATATTGAAAAGTGAATCATTCTTTAAGCACTAGTATGAACATGAAAAATGGGTATGTTTATTTGTTTGTTTATGAACATGAAAACATTGTTTTCTTCGTGTTTCCTGTGGAAGAATATCAGATCTGATTCATGGCTTTAATACCCTCAAAATCATCTTCAGCAACAACAATGAAATCCACAATAAACACGAAAACAATAATTTCTTCATGCTTTCCACTGAAGCATATCAAACAGTAATACAAACTGTGAGTTTTCTTCTCTATAATTTGGGGAAAAGATACCTACTCCATTAAAAACAATAATACTACACTTTAACGAAAATGAAACAGATCAAACCTAATTCAGTAGATTTCAAAATTAAGATAATAATTAGGGTTAGAAAACTAACAACGACGAATGAAATTGCGAATGTCTCGTCTGTTATCGGAGCTTCGTGTGTTCGTAGGTTTTCTTCTATCTGGATCCATCGGTATATGAGTAATCAAAACCAACGGACAAAAACCTACAAATCGATGATCAAATTAGGGCTTTAGGTATGAACATATTCGCGCCAAAAAGAACTTGTAATTGAAAAACATGATCCGACCTGCCGGATTCGAACCAGCGACCTAAGGATAGCTATGATCACACTACAGTCCTCCGCTCTACCAACTGAGCTAAGGTCGGTTGTTGATTGTTGTTCAGTACGTAATATAATATAACTGGTTCTTTTTTTTTCTATTATGCAGTTTTTTTTTTATTTTTTTATCACATTCATCTAAACTATTTTTTTTATTTTAATCCCTCTTTCTTTTATTTAAGTAACTACTTTTATGATAGAAATCATGTCAGTTCTAATATTATAACTCAAAGTAAATAAAGGATGTTTAATAACAATGATTTTTAGATCAACTAGTTAACATGATTTACACATGACATGTAAATATTAAGAGGTTATAAGTTTAAGTCTTACTCTGAGTAAAATGCTTAAAATTGAGCCAGTGAGTTTTTTCAGTAATGAGTTTCCTACTAAGGGGGTTGGGGTGCGGTCTCGGATGGGGAAAATAAATAGGTGGGTCCGATTAAGATAACACATATTCTTCAAAACAGTGTAGCACATTTACCGTTCAAAAAAATAAATAAATAAATAATAAAAATAAAGGATGTTTAATAAGCCAAATACATTTTAAAGAGATAAGTAAATGAATACTCACTGCTGCAATAACTAGGGATGTTATTCAGATCAATTGATTCTAACTAAAAAAATGTTTGATTGCACTAATGACTACATCATGAACATAAAAACCAAACTAGTTGGGTTAGTTCGGTCGGTCAAACCGACTTGTTTTTACGGTTGGACATGATAGGTTTGTTGGTTTTGTGGATTAGACCAAGAAAATATTATTTTAGTAAAAGCACTTTTCATATTAATTATTCAAAGAAGAAGTAAAATGATTATTATGAATATAACTAATATACACATGACTTTATATTTTCATTTAAAATGTTAAATAGTATAGACCATCAAACTGCTAAAATTAAACCATGGACCAGACTTCACATATATCAAACCAGTCGACTTTTTTTGGTTTGGACGGTTAGGTTGTTTCAACAATTTATCAACATTGGTTTAACTACCTACATAATAACATACATATTTTTATGTTTCAACTAAGCCACCATTAATTTAATGTTCAGTTAAAACCTTATGACCAATTCCAAGGGAATTTCATTGATCGGTTCCTCGGTGACACTAGTCTCTATTGTTTTGCCATCGTACTAGACATGATACTTGAAATATATATAGTCATATGTTATGGTTAAGGTGATACTAAGTAATGGTTGCTTGTCAATTTCCTATGAATAAAGTTATACACAACTTAGTATAATTTATAAAACCTTTGATTGTTCCTATGAAAACTTACGGTTTGGAAACAAGTGGATGTAGTTTTTGTCACTTTTGTACGTCTAGACGTTTCTCTAAATTGTGTTGATCCCTTTCAGATTGAAACAATTCGTTGGTGCACACAAAATTTTCAATCAGACAACTATAAAGAACGAGTATAGAAATTCCGTAATGAATTATTCCAGAATTTGTATTGAATTCAATTTTTCTAATCAAACCAAATGATTTCTTGATATAAGGATTGAATCATTGCAATTGTTCAGTTGATGGTTAAAAGGTTAATAGTTACAACTGTCATGTATGATAGTTACATTTGTAGAAACATCAGTAGTAACTAAATAGTAACTAGTGGCGGAGCTTGAACCAAATTTTGGGGAGGGGGGCGATGGCGAAAGTAAACTAATTTACGGGGGCGATCTATATTTATTAAAAAAATTCCACCATCGGTCCGAAAATTTACACTATCAAGTCGAAAATTAACACTACTAATGAAAAAAAGAGGGGCAAAAGAAGCTTCGCCAGTGGTAGTAACTTAGTTACTACTAACCATCAGTGGGTCAGAATCAATTAATATTGATTTTCATAGTTGCTACCAATATACAAGGGTACTATCAAACCTTTGTTTGCTATCATTGTTTCAATTAGGAAAAGACCAACTTTTACTACTGATGAACAAACTACTACCAAAGACTAACCAAGTAGATCACCATCTTTGCCCCTTAAATTCCACCAAAGGCAGAGGTCGTCGCAAGGGAGGGGATATTATGATATTGATGTTTGGCCTTTCTCAATCTTTATATAATGTTTAAGATCACATATACAAGACAAATTTGATTATAATAATTTATACTATCACTCATTGGCCGATAATAATTCATATATTAGTTTGGCTAGTGATTACCAGTAGCATAATTATCATATGTTCACACTTGGTTTGTATTTATTTTTTCAATCGATTTCGCTTGTATGTTATTTCGTTCATAATCATTATTGTAAGTGAAATCAAGAGCAAATCAAGTGTAATATTTGAGAATATATTACTAGTACTGTTATTGATAACAAGATGAAATTTTAGATTGTTACCGACCAAATTAATAGCATGGATTATTAACGTAAAGACATAACTAAATGCTATAAATAGTCCACTCTTTCCTCACTAGTCACCACATGCCATGTTCTTGGCATCGCCCACGACATGATATTTAACTAACATTACATGGTATTAATAAACTACCTAAATTCTACAAATGTTTCATTTTTCTAGAAGCGCATTATAGGTTAATGTTAGAGGTTTGAACTCCCTGTAAGAATTTATTTATATTTTTTGTCTTAAAACCTTTAAAAAGATATTAAACCGAACTAAACAAAACTATATTAGATGCTCAATTCCTAATTGTTTATGTCATAGAACCTGTCGCTTAACCAAGTCTATATGCTGTTTCTTAAGGTTTTAAATATGTCATTATGTGAGCATATATCTTATTATATTCATAACAACCCAAATCATTAATGCAACAAGACTTAAGGGGATGACTTTATTCAAGTAATTATGGATTAAATTCTGCAGCATACAATCTGATATCATTATTTCTCTAATAATAGAAAATGCCGCTAAAAAAATCAAACTAAACCAAACATGTAGCATGTCCGGTCTTAGCAATAAACAGAACCCTTTGCCTCAAAACCTTTATTATTGAAAGAATTCATAATTAAACAACACTTTATTCATCTTGAATCCAAGAGAGTAATAGTAGGCTTTTAAGTTTGTCTTGTTAATTGGCAATAGTCCAATTTTAGCCACATGTTATCCATAAACAATACAAGTGTGGTTTCCAACAAAGACACTACAAATCTACAGTCTTATCTATCCACTTATCCAAATGGCTAGTAAGCTAGCAATATTACAGTGTGTAGTAAAGATGTTCATTTTCAAACGGTCGAGGATTCTAGTCTCACGACAGATGTCCATGTAGATTTAGTAGTTCTTTAAAAATGTGTGTAAGTTAATTGTTTTAAAAAGAAGCTATCCATGTAGATTAGTAGTTCTTTAAAAATGTGTGTAAGTTAATTGTTTTAAAAAGAAGCTATCCAATTGGGCAGGAATATGAGCTAATGGCCTGATCCTATATACATAAAATAGTGCAATGTTAACTTAAACCCATCACCTGATTATCATTGACCTTTGAATCCAACCCGTAACAAAATTAATCAATTCAAGATTAACCATCCCCAATTAGCTAACCTAAGTTTTCAGGGGCCGATACCGGCTGGATTGCGTCGTTTGACTCTGACTTTGACCTCCTCGTCTTGTCCATTCTCAGCATATTTGCAGCCTCTCTCAACCCACTAAGAAAAGCTCCATGCATTGTTGCTGGATACAGTTTGTTTGTTGCTTCTCCAGCAAAGAAAACTCTACCATTTCCAATGCTTTCGGCAAGTATATCATAATCATTACCAGATGCACCAATTCCAACGTAAGAATACGACCCATAACTGAACTGATCTTGGCCCCACCGCGTGCATATGGCCTGAAGTGGTTCGGGTACAGCAATCCCTTTCGGATTAAAGATCCCCTTCAAGATCTCCATAACTTTATTCACAGATTCCACAGGCGACATTTGTTCAAACTCTATTGCAGCCTCTCCCGCCACCAGAGCTACAAGAAGTGGCCCGCCAGATACTGATGAATAGCTGTAGAATAAAAAGAACTCACCTCTCATATTCGATTTATCAGATAAATGCCCAAAGGTGTCGATTTCACCTCCCCAAAAGTCATAAGGAAACAAGATTGCAACTTTGTTTAACAACCCAAAACCTAATCTTTCTATTGCATCTTTCTTCCTTCGAGGAAGATCAGGTATGAACTCAATCGATCTTTTCTTCAGAACGCCTAATGGCACTGTGCAAAGAACCATATCAGCAAGGTATTCTTTCCCATTAGCATGGATCAAGACCCCATCAGATCCATATTTTACACTTTTTACAGTTTGATTGTAGAAAATCGGAAGATTTTCAGCTAATGCTCTGATAAACCTATCATTACCCCCTGGAATGAAACAATGATCACCACCCATCTCAAACGGATCATCTTGATCCCAAAAAACCATCGATAGATTCGACAGTAATGTCGCGTTTGCATATTCTAAATTCGCTAAGTGCCAATCTAATAGCATTTTCTCTTGTGGGTCTTCCGCTACTCTGTAAACATGTCTAAAAGCTTCTAAAGCTGTACCTAACGGAACATCAATCGATTTCGCTTCCTCCATCATCGATTGTCGAAGCTTACAAACCCTATCCAACAGTTTATTGAACAAAACTTCAACTTTTGAGTCAATTTCAGGGTTCACAGTGTTCCCATTGGGGAGATAAAGAGGGCAAATGTCTCTTACTTTGTGAAGAGGAAACCCTAGCTGCCTCGCGAGAACTCCGAGCGGATTGCCATTGATTCCGGTGAGCACGCTGCCGCCAAGGTCCGCTGCCGCCACGCAATCGCCACCGGTCATCTTCTTCGTACGTACACGACCACCGGGACGACTCCTACCTTCTAGAACCACCACCTTAAACCCTAGAAAGATCAACTGCCTAGCGGCGACCAATCCGGCGAGTCCGGCGCCGATCACGACGACGTCACCTCGGCAACAGCCCTCCGGCGGCTTCAATTTCGCCTCCTTCACGGCGGCGGAGAGGCCGAAGTTGATGTAACCGTGCTGGAGAAGAAACGAGTACGCTGAGTCGACTATGTGAGTGAGCTCGACTCGGATCGACTCGAGCGCGTGCTCTCTCGTCAACCAAACGTCGACGTTCGATCGCCACAGAGCCAAAATGTGGTTCCGAACGATGATGTAGTTCGATTGCTCCGGTCCGCCGATCGTCTTCACCACGTTCGCTTCAATCTCCTCTTCAGTCAACGAATCCACCGGAAAACCGACGGAAATGGCAATCAGCGTCTCGATATCCAGATCCGACGAGATCCTCCGGCGCCGGCGAGACAATAAGTTTCCGTTGCCGTCGCCGTTGTCATCTTCGTATCCGTTCACATCTTCCGTCGATCTATCACCGGATTTGTTGCGACCAACACGGAGTCCGTTGACAGCGTCGGCTGACGATATCATCTCCGGGAACTGTTTCTTCCTCCGGCGACGCTTCCGAGGAGGTGGTAAGGCTGGATCGGTGGTGACTGGAGGTTGTGCCGGAAGTTCAAGTGATTCTCCGGTGGTTTGGAGGGTTGATTCCGGCAATACGTTGTCTGATTCTGTACCTGCGAGTGTAGGTGCGGTGGTTGGGGGTATGATGGGGGAATCGTGGGTGATTTCGACGGAGGTGTTGTCGTCGCCGGAGGTGGTGTTGTGGTGGTTATCGGTGGCGTTGGGAGTGGTGTTGGAGTCGTCGGGTTGAGGCTCCGTCGTCTCCGTTATGGTGTCCATCGGTGATGCAGAGTGCTGACGGCGGTGAAGAGTTTCCGATTGTTGAACGATGGTATGTGCTTCCGTAGGTCAGAAAACACGAGAAAGTACAAGTTTAGTCCCTATATAATCACCAATTCGCATGTTTTGCATCAAGATCATAAACTTCAAATTTTTGTTTAAAATACGTGTTTTTTTAATGGAAGTCGATTGTCTGATATTTTCTCAAAATAAAACGCGTATGTTAGATACACCATCATTTTTGCTAGATTCATAGGAAACTCACATTATTATGGTGAAACCCCTAGAATCGGGATCAAACTTGTGACCTAAATGACCTTGAGCTACTCTTCATACCACATGACGTTGAACCAAATGGCATGTCGTTTTTGTTTGAATTTACATAGTTAATTTTTATGTATCCTTTGAGCACATATAATGAGAAAATATACTTTTTGAGCATATATAACAAGCAAGTATTAAATAGATAACATTGTACACTAACTTATCAAAGTAGTTAGAGGTGCGCGACTACCAATAGGTTGTATCAGCTTTTAATTCCATCGAGGCTTAACTTACTTTTTCTGATTTTCAACATCTATTAATATTATATAGAATTACAGGCTTTTAATAAAAAATTAATCATATTAATGTTTTTAAAAAGTAATTCCAAAGTTGTAGGCAGCGTATGTTAGGAGGGAGAAATGTATTATACATACAGCTCTGAATGCTTCCAAAGCTCTGAATGCTTCCTTCTCCGTTCATATTTCGGAATCGGATCCTTCCTGTTCTCCAGCATTCTTGAAGAGTCGTATTATACATACACCTCCTGACCCCGGCCGAATCGGTACGCCATCTACGACTAACGTTAGGAAAAATAATCCGATGATCCCTCCGACAACCGACGGCTTAGTGGACGTCCCTGCGTCTTCCGATTATTCTCGGGATAAGTCTCCTGATGATGGACCTCGGGAAGTAAACGACGCATGCACATGCAATTCGGATTCCCCACGTAATGATCCGAACAGTCCATCCGCTATTCAGCATGAGGTGGACTCACCATTTCCTCCGGGGCCTGTTCCTTCTTATTCTGGGCCTTCTGAGCGGCCCACTCTTCAAGAAGAATTGGGCTCTGACCCATTTGGGCTTAGCGAAATCATTTTTAATATTGGGGCCTTCAATAATAAGAAAAGAAAAAACAAAGGTCGGTCCCCAAAAGGGGTGAGGGAGTATGGTTCGGATATAGACACTAGAAGAAGGGTTAAAAGGAAGGCAACTAAGTCGGCTGCTGTCCCAGATTCCTCGACCCTATCATCCAGGCTCGATAACGAACCAGGCGATTTGAACGATCCGGCAACCCCGATCTGCCCCAACCAATCGGTCGCCAAGGGTCCGCCATCTTCATCAGTTGATCTGAATGAACCTCCTAACTCTATCGCCGACGGAGAAGACGGTGTGGCGGTTGAGGTTCAGAAAATTATTGAGGTGGGTGCTCAACTACAAATTGATCTGTCGGAGTTTCGGTCTTATGTCAAGGATTCGGTGGTAAATGGTGAGCTGAACAACAATTTCTAATGGATTTCCTATCCATTAATATTAGGGGGATTGGGGATTCTTCCAAACGAAACTGGATTAAATCTCTCGTTCTTAAGCATAAAATTAGCTTCCTGGGGATTCAAGAATCTATGGTGTCTGAGGAATCTAGGTTTCCCGTCTCTGAACTTTGGGGAAATCGCAGTATGGACTTTGCCCAAGTTGAAGTCGTGGGTAGATCGGGTGGAATTCTAAGCATTTGGGATCCTATACTCTATAAAACTTCTATGGTTGTCAAGGAGAGGAACTGCGTAACCACCATTGGCTGGCTAAAAGGATCAAATGATAAACTAAACATTGCAAATGTGTATGCGCCTCAAGACTCTGCGCTAAAAAGAGAACTCTGGAGGTACCTTTCTGAATTGATGGACAATCATCCAGGTATGTGGGTTATCTTGGGAGATTTCAATGAAGTTAGAGCGCCTGAGGACAGGCTTAATTCCGATTTTAATGGCTCTAACTCTTTCCATTTCAATGAATTTATCGATCGGTGTTGTCTTGTTGAGTATAACATGGGAGGATCAAAGTTCACTTATATGAGTATCAATGGGCTTAAAGCCAGTAAACTAGATAGGTTTCTGGTCAGTGATGATTTTTTTAGAAAATGGCCCGATGCCTCTCTCACTGCTTGGCCGAGAAAGTTCTCGGATCATAGTCCTATCACTCTCACGAGAGCGACTACGGATTTCGGTCCAAAGCCTTTTAAATTCTTCTCCTCTTGGCTTCGTTATGACGGTTTTGAGGAGATTGTTAAAAATGCTCTCGATGTTCCGGTTTGGGCCTCCAGACCTGATGCCAGGCTTGCTTTCAAATTAAAAAATATCAAAGTGGCCATTAAAAAATGGAACTTGGAACGGAAGATGATCGAAGATCTGGAGATGGACCGATGTACGGATAAGCTTGCGAATTTGGATCTTACTGCAGAATTGTTTGGGTTATCAGAAAATGAAAGCAGAGAAAGATTAGAAACTAAAAAACAGTTGCTGGAAATAGAAAAGAAGAAGTGGTTGGATTTAAAACAGAAATCACGAATAAAGTGGGCTGTTGACGGAGACGAAAATACAGCTTTTTTCCATGGATTGATTAATTCAAGGATTATGTCTAATAGAATCAATGGATTGTTTATTAACGGGGAATGGAATTCGTGTCCGGCGGACATAAAAATGGAGGCTAGAATTTTCTTTGCAAATAGGTTTAAGGAACAAATGCAGACCGGACCTATTCTGCGTTGTGATGACATTTCTGGGGTCTCCGTATCCGAATCTGATTTTCTCATAAGGCCCTTCTCCAATGATGAAGTCAAAGTGGCTGTTTGGGAATGCGGTAAGGATAAAGCGTCGGGACCCGATGGGTTCAATTTTGCCTTCATTCAGAAATTTTGGGATCTGTTGAATAAGGATATTATGGCTGTTGTTAATTCGTTCTACCATGATGGAAGGATTTCCGAATCCTGTGCTTCTTCATTTATCATTTCCATTCCTAAGTCTCAAGATCCATCCTCTCTAAATGAGTTTAGGCCTATTTCTTTAGTGGGTTGTATCTCTAAAATCATTTCCAAGACTCTTGCCATCAGATTAAAGTCTGTTCTTCCATCCATCATTTCTGATCCTCAATCTGCGTTTCTAAGTAATAGAAGCATTCTTGATGGGCCTCTGGTGCTCAACGAAATTGTTGTGTGGTTGAAAAAATCGAAACATCCGGGGCTGGTCCTCAAGCTTGATATCAATAAGGCATTTGATTCAATTTCTTGGCAATTTATTGATTCAATGTTGGGTTATATGAAATTCCCCAATCGTTGGAGAATGTGGATTCGGGGTATTCTTGGCTCAGCGAAAGCGTCGGTTCTAATAAATGGATCCCCTTCTCCTGAATTCAGTTGCTCTAGGGGCGTGAGACAAGGGGACCCATTGTCTCCTTTTTTATTCTTAATCGGGATGGAGGCGTTCAATTGGATAATGAATAAAGCAAGGATTAACGGGATCTTCTCTCCGTTATCACTCCCCAATAATGGCCCGAAAATATCCCATTTCTTGTTCGCTGATGATGTGATAATTTTGGAGGAGTGGTCAAATAACAATGTTGGAAATTTAAGAAGAATTCTGAGATGTTTTCACCTTGTATCAGGGCTGGAAATAAATGCTAAGAAATGTAACATAATGGGTTTCAATGTCCCTAAGGCTGATGTCTTACAAGCTGCTAAATTATTAAAGTGCAATATTGGATCCTTGCCCTTTAATTACCTCGGACTCACTGTCGGGGCAAATATGAACTTGGTTAAAAACTGGCAGGTTGTGATAGACACGTTTGGGTCTCGATTATCCACTTGGAAATCAAAAAATTTATCTATTGCGGGAAGAGTGGTCCTCATTAAATCAGTGATGGATAGTCTCCCGTTATACTTCTTTTCTCTCTTTAAAGCTCCTGAAAAAGTTATCAATCGACTGGAATGCATAAGGAGAAGATTTTTATGGGGGGGACACGAGAACAAAGCAAGAACTTATTGGGTCTATTGGGAGAAGATTTGTCAAAGTAAGGAGAAAGGTGGGTTGGACATTGGATCCCTTAAAGACCTCAATAT
>BJCN01237970.1:0-11588 GCA_018326445.1 Flaveria brownii
ATTTCAAATGGTGGTATTATGACTGGCGCACTGGAGAGGCCGTCATAGTTTTGGATAGGGAGGGGATGGTAGAGACAATATGGGTATTTGACCCAACGTGGCTCACAAACTTGTCTGCAGCTGATGTTTACACACTGTACAAGTGGCCACTATTTTTTGACACGCAGGATATTGTGCAAGCACTTCAGTTTCAACATGTTATACGTTTATGCTTCACACTTGATATTCATGCTGGGGTTTCAAGAGAAGAAAGAGTGAAGAGATACGAAGAGTTTAAAAAAGAGGTCAAAGATTAGATAGAACTAGGTCCAAGGGGGAGTTTGTTGGTACACATGTCCCTAGTTCTAGTTCTAATGAACTTAAATGTAATTGACTTTCATTTTGTAACACTGATGTAATGTTTGATATATGAAATGAAAAACTCTTTGTTGAATGTGTATTGGTTATTGAATGTTATATTTATTCATATGATTGATTATTACACGCTTATATGAACATTTTATATAGGTTTACAGTTGTTAGACATAGTTTTGTATTGTTAAAGGTTCAGGAATATGTTTAAATAAGTCTCATGATCCAGTCGCATGACTAGACCATGCGAATGGGCCAGTCGCACGACTGAACCAGGTGATTGATCCATACGCACGATTGAGTGATAAGACTAACTCAGTCAAACAAATGAATCAATCATAAGACTCAGTCGCACGACTGAGCCATACGCATGGCTCAGTCGTACGAACGAAAGCTGTAACCTATAAATACCACTTAATTCGTGGAAAAACGTAACACTTCGAGAATTCTTAACCCTAGCCGTGCTTGTTCGTCCAGAGAGTCCCTTCCAACTTCATAGAATGTTTCTGATCAATTCTAATCAATTCTTAACGTATTCTCATCGTTAGTTTTGATCAGATTAACATTTTCCCTGATTGGATCGCCAATCAAATAGGATTCTGCACTATTTGATCTGGTTTCATGTTGAATCAGTTAGTACTCCATACGTAAATGGTCCTAACAGATATGGCAGGTGAGATTATGACAGAGGGTCGTCCTAACAGATATGACAGGAAGTTGAGATGTCTTTTCAAGAATGGCGTATTCAAGATGAGATGGAAGTTCTTTGAGTTCTAAAACTAGAGGGTCTTTAATAAAAGGTTTGGCTTTGGGTTCTAGTTTTCGTTCTTTAATCTCGAATGCTTCTTGATAAGATGATTCTTCATCAACTTCTAGTTCTGGAGTGATTTGATTCTCACAGATGGGTTCAATGGATTGGACTTCTATTAATTGAGTGTTGCAGGCTTCAATTTGACGAGTGTTCTTCAAATGACAGCTTATGATTGAATCGCAGACATCAATATACTAGAGTGAATCATCATGATGTTGAGGATATGTAATGGATTGTCCTATGTCGAATGTCACTTCCTCCTCATCCACTCGAAGCGTGAGTTTGCCGGTGCAAACATCGATGAGGTCTCGAGCAGTTGCTAGGAAAGGTCAACCTAGGATAAGAGGAACATTTTTATTCTCATCCATGTCAAGGATCACAAAATCAATATGAAATACGACTTTATCGATTTTAACTAAGACATTTTCAACGATACTCCTCGGATATTTAACAGAACGGTTAGCTAACTAGATGCTCATACTGGTAGGTCTAGGCTTACCTAAGTTTAGCTTTGCAAAAACTGCATAAGGCATAAGGTTAATGCTAGCACCTAAATCAGCTAACTCGTTGCTGACAGAAAGATTTCCTATTAGGCAAGGTATGGTGAAATTCCCTGGATCAATCATCGTTTGAGGTAGTTTGTTTTGAAGAACTACAAAGCATTCCTCATTTAAAACTACATGTGATAACTCTTCTAGTTTCTATTTATTTGATAATACACCCTTTAAAACATAGCATAATTTGGAATTTGGGTTAAGGCTTCCACCAAGAGCAGATTGATATGGAGTTTTTTGAACAACCCTAGGAATTTGCCATATTATGCCTCCATTCGTTGTTGTCTCAAACGATCAGGATATGGTGGTGGTGGAACATAGGGTGGCGGTGGTACGTATTTCTTGGTTGGTTCTTCAACAACAACAGGTTGCTTTTGCTTGTCACTTGCATTACTAGGAGTTTCGATTTCCATTTCTTCAAGGATGGGTTGTAATGCAGGTGCATCACCCTGGGTGGTTTTTCCACTCCTTGTGATGATGGCTTTGACTTGAGTTTGTTATGCTATCTGACCTACTTGGTTTTCAATGGTTTGCAATGATGCTTTGTTGCCTTTGATGTCAGCCTCGTTTCTTTAGAATCTCTCCTCACTTCTTCGATCAAATCTCTGGATGTATTCATCTGTGGCTTGTGTGGTTATCAACAATTACTGCAATAAGTCTTCCATTGATGATGCTCCACGGTCTTTGTTTCTACTGCTTGGACCTTGGTATGGTGGCTTTTGTTGTTGGCAAGGTGGCTTGCAGCTGAATACAGATGATGATTGGTTATTACCAGCTTCTCTATAATTCAAGTTGCTCCTCTAGTTTGAGTTGTTATTATATGAGTTATTTGGGACTCCTACGTAGTCAACATCTTCAACCATCATAATGCCTTGTGGGCATTTGTTGGTCTTATGTGAATTTCCGCATGTGTTTCATCGTTTTGGATTTTTCTTCAGTTCGGCTTGCAATTGTTCGAATCATTTGGTTAGGGCTTCTAACTGAGCTGCAATCAGTGTTCCAGAGTCTACTTGATGAATACTTTTAGAACTAGGTTTGTTTCTTATGGAATTATAAGCAAAGATTTTCTTAGTTGCTCTTTCTAGGGCTTGGTATGCCTCTGTTAGCGTGAAACTTCCGAAATATCCTCCCGCACTTTGGTCTACAGCTTGTTTATGTGCTCCGCTGACTGCATCGTAAATATTTTGACACTGCAACCACAGACCAAGTACGTGATGTGGGCATCTCCGAAGGAGACCTTTGTATCTCTCCCAGGTTGTGTGTAATGATTCATCGTCGTCTTGGCGAAAGCTCGTGATGTTGCTTCTTAGTTTGGCAGTGCGATCTGGTGGAAAGTATTTCAAAAGAAATTGTTCAGCCATTTCTGCCCATGTGGTGATGGAACCAGGCCAAAGTGAATCAAGCCAGTCAATGGCTCGACCGCTAAATGAAAATGGAAAAAGTCTTAGTCTAATAGCATCATCTGAATAGTTATTGGTTTTGAAAGTTGCACAGATACGAAGGAATCATGAGATGTGAGCGTTAGGGTCTTCTTCTTGCAATCCGTGAAACTGAACAAAGTTTTCTACGAGTTGGATTATACTAGACCTAATCTAGAAATTGTTGGCCGCTATTGCTAGTTGGACAACACCAGAGTCGTAACCATTGATTGCCTGCGTGGCATAGTGCGTTGTCTTCATTTCCTTGTCTTGGTTAGCCATGTCTTCTTCGGATGGTGTTCCATCCAAAATGTGTTCTTCGATGATTGTTGTTGTTTGTCATGGTCTTTCGCGTAACCTTTGGCGGAAAAGTCGTTCGGGTTCCAAAAGTGGCAAAACAAGTTCAGGACTACACGAGTTGGACATACACTATCTTAAAGAAGCCTAAATTAACTAATGCTTAGAATGAATCAGGCAAATGTAACTAACTAACTAAATCAAACTATCTACAAAAATAAAATAAATTTGAACAAAAATATACTAACAAGATATAGACAAGATAGTCGTGTGTCCTCGGGAACGGCCCCCAAAAACTTGATGCGTGTGAAAAGTATATATATATTTTGATAATGGTTTTTCGCACTGATTCAACTTTAATTGGTTATTACTAATACTAAACTACACACACAAAAGGCAAGGGTACCTATCGTGAGGTAATATAGTGATGGTAAGAACTGAGTATCAATCCGTGGACACACTTAGCCTACTCAACAACCTTAATGATTGACTACCAAATTTAGTGTTTGTTTGAGAAAATGATAAGTTCCCTTGATGTAATTAAAATTTTTTAGGGTTTTAGAAATAGTAATGAAAATAAAGTAAAACAAGGTTGAAATTTTGGATTTAAAACCAGGGAATAAGGCTATCATCCTAATTAGATTACACTTATGTAATTATAATGAATTGATGGTGTGATTGAAGATATTGATTAAAGTAATTGTGTTAATGTTTATAAATGTGAGATGGCACGATTTCTCGTCTACCCGCTCCGCAATGACTAGGACCACGTCAGGTTGAGATTTACTGCTTAGGTCAAAGCCCTAGTAATGTAGGTAAATTGTTTATGACCTTTTCAACAAATGATTTCTGAAAACATAACTTAATGTTAAGAAGAAAGTTGATCACGTTCCTTTTAACATACCATTAATTTTATAAAACCATAACAATTACTAAAGATTTCTCAAACTAATAAAAGGGAACCCGTAAATGATCAGAAAGTTAAGATGATATGATTTCTAATGACCATTTCTAGTTCATTAGCCATGGTGGTTTCGTGAATAAAAGTTGATCATACGTTTTTCAACCATGTATGACATACAAAATTACAAATCATGAGTTTATAACTTCCTGTTCAAATGTAGATGCTACCCATCAAAATATTTCCCAAGACCACCATAACATTAACACAATATAAATCACACCATTAGTTCATCATAAATTACATACGTTTCATCCAATTAGGATGATAATAAGAGTTTAGCTCATAATAATCTTGAACATAACAACAAATAACATAGAAGATAGATATGGATTCATCATTGAAATGGAACAATCAAATCAGTGATCCAAAATGGATGATGTTTAGGTAATCCCGAGCTTCTTCCAAGTGTTGCATGCACCTCCCGAGCCTCCAAATGATCATCAAGTCTTGATTCTCGAGAGAATTCTATAGAGTAAGTCTCCCACCAAAAGCTTGCCAAAATGGTGAATTTGGACCTCTATTTATACACTTTCTAGGGTGTTTAAGCATGGCAAAAGGCACGGCCTCGTATTAGTACTGTTACGACTGTTTTCTTATGGAGTACTAACTGATTCTACATGAGACCAGATCAAATAGCGTGGAATTCTATTTGATTGGCGATCCAATCAGTGAGAACAACAACCTGTCGATCTAACTATTAAACAAATGTTAAGAACGAGTTAGAATCGATCAGGAACGAACTGTGAAGTTGGATGGACGAACTGGGATGCTCTGGACGGCTAGGGTAAAATAGTATTCAAAGTGTTATGTTTTTCCATGAATTATGTGTTATTTATAGGTTTTCAGTATCCATTCGTACGATTGAGCCATTAGCATGGTTCAGTCGTGCGACTGACTCATGCGTTTGACTCATACGCACGACTGAAGGTTCAGTCGTGCAACTGAGTCAATCTTAAGTCTCAGTCATATGACTGATCCAGTCTCCTGGTTTAGTCGTGCTACTGGTCCATAAGTATGGTTCATTCATGCGTATGGTCCTTAAGTATGGTCCATTAGCGTTAATAACCACCCGACTAAGATGAACATATTTCTGAATCATTATTGACTCAGAACTATGTACAACAACCTCAAACCTATATATAATGTTCATACATATGAGTAATACTAAATACAATAAGAATATAATATAATCAAAGACACATAAACATCAAAACACATATCATATTTCATTAATCACTTGCATTACATATGTGTAAGAAATGAAAGACATTTACATTGAAGTACATAAACTAGGAACATAGTGTATCAACAAACTCCCCCTTGGACCTAGTTTATCCTACTATCTAACATTCTTCACATGTTCTTGAAATTTCTTGTACTTCTCCTCTTTAGTGACTCCCGTGTGGATCTCAAAAGCGAAGCAGAGTCGTATAATGTGTTGGAATTGGAGTGCGTGTACAATATCTTACGTGTCATAGAACAGTGGCCACTTGTACAATGTATAAACATCATCAGCTGACAAGTTAGTGAGCCATATTGGGTCAAATACCCTGATAGTCTGTATTTTTCCTTATCTATGCAAAACTATGACTGCTTCCCCCGTCCTCCAATCGTAATACCACCATTTGAAGTGTGTAGTGAAGTCCTGAGGCATCTCTTGTAAAGGGATATTAGACATCGTGCGTGGGGGACTCCACTTAAACACCACCTTAGGCCTTCCAGTGATAGGGTCAACTTCAGTCTTATGAATGAACCTCTTAGGATGTTGAGGTCTGAAGTTTACCCATCTTGTGTGGTATTCTTTCTTCAATGCCATCTCAAACCATCCTGACATCTTCCTCGGGTTGGCATACAACAGATCTATACATGCCAATCTGTTTAACTCAAAACCAGGGAGAGTCTTCAGATCATGTGGTTATCTGAAGTACTGAATCCCTTTCTCCCGTTTCACAGCATACATATCCAAATCCTCAAAATAAGCCCAACTAATAATCTTGCCTGAAACTTTCTGATGTCTCTTAACTCTGTACAATTTGGTGTAGGCATTTAGCTTTGGAGGTTCACGTTGTGCTTTCATCTCTGTCAAACATGTAGCCCATTCAGCTTTCTTTAGATCAACATTAGCATCTGTGGCTTGGACTTTACCTTCATCCTTTTCTTTTGTCTCTTTCTAAAGCTAGCTTGTCAAATGTATCACTGCCAAATGTTTCACCCAAGTCAGGGATAACATTGCCATCAGGGTCAGTGTACTAAGGATAGTAGTCTGACGTGACATCCTCGATCTCTATCTCATCCACTCCTTATAGCTCCTCGTCACTCATTACATCTACTTCAGGAGCATCTTTGACAAGATCATCAGGATTCAGTCGAAACATATCCGCGAGCTGCTCGTCTGTCAGGTCGTGTATAATCTCTCCTTCCTCTAGAGTGTAACTCACAAACCATCTTACAATCCCTTGCAAATCAAGAATCATAGTGAGTTGAGTCTTGATTTGCTAAAGGGGAGCCGCATCATAATCATCGGTCTGTTGAGTTTCATTTGTTCGATTAAACAATCAACAATGCACACATTAATCATTAATCAAGACATTGAATATAAATTATCATTAATTAAATTTATGTAATACATAATTCAAGTACAGAAAGTTTCAAATACATAAACATCTTAGTCATTACTTTTGTCTTGATCTTGTGGCTCGTCAGCTTGAGGTGCTAAGGATGAGGCTCCTTGATCTTGATTTCATTTGGTGTGCCTCTCCCTTGCTGATTGATTTGAGGCTGATGCAGTTGCATCACCTTCTGGCTCATCCTCCTCATTATCATCATCCCTTTTCCCTTTTCCACTCTCTCTTTCTTCTTCTTCATCACTGTCTTCTTCTGATTCATCATTACTTGAATAATCATCATCATCACCATCATCTCCATCTCTGTTTATCTAGTGGATCACCCTTCGTTCCCTTCAGCCTTAACATGATCTTCTTGTTCTTTATCTCCAACACCTCAATCCTTTTGGCTGATGTCAGCACTAGCTCGTTTTGAGCTGGCAGGGCATTGTGAGCTCGAACTAAAGCTCTCTCATGATCTTCGTTCTTCTCAATAAGTTATGCAATCTGCTTGCCCTGTGCTGCATTGACAACCATCAGTTGGTTCAGCTGGTTGGCCCTGAGATCATTCGTTGCCAATAGCTTAAGTACCAGTATTTAGGCTCACCAACTGTTCCTCTAACCCAACCGTGGGTAGAGTGGCGACCTGTGGAGGTAGAAACTAGGTGGATGTGCCTGCTTAGGGAATGGTAGGTGTAGTAGTGGATGTGGTGTAGATGGGAGTATGAATTGGAATGGGAATGGATTGTGGTGGAACTGTTTTGGGTATGGTGGGTGAGATAGATGTGGATATATGAGTGGTGGATGGTATGGTAGTGGAGGTGGCTGGGATGGAAGTGGTGGTGGTGAGGAGGTAGTGGCAGTGGTGGTAGTATCAGTGATAGTGGTGGTGGCAGTGGTTGTGGTGGTAGAAGAACTGATGAGTATAATCCTCTTGGTCTTACCCTTCTTGCCATAAGGTTGGGCCATCATTTTCCTCCTGGAAGCCTTGCCAATCGGGGCTCCCCTTGGGCTCATCTGTTGGTCGGGTGTGTATGTTGGATCTGTGACATCAGTGTCACCGCCCTCAGTACCAGTTTGGCGTCCACCAACCACCTCTTTCCCCTTCTCGTTAGCCACAGCCCGGCTACCGACTCTCTTGGTGAGAGGCTCCTCATCAGACTCATCATCTTCGTCTATCAGAAACTCCTAGTGGATGGCAGTTTGCTCGGATCTACTAGGTGCTGAAACACCACTCTGCTAAGGTGGTGGAGGAATAGTTTGACGTGTAAGTGGCTCGTGATTGGCTCGAGCCCTCCTCTCCACCACCTTTACCATGATCGTGGTCATCGTCATCATCGTCTTCATCGTCATCTGCAATCATGACAGGCTCAACATCGGAGTCGCTGTCATCATGGCGCCAGATGATCAAATAACCTCCTAACCAGGGGCTTCACCTGCTTACCCCGGTATACCTTCACCCTGCCTAATATGGTGTCATCCATAACCACACCTCATAATCCTTCAGCTTGGGCAGGTGAGGTAGCTTCTCGTCAATGATTAGTTGTAGAATGGGATACATACAGAATTCCTCCTTCCCCTTAGCCTCGATGTTCTTCCTAATATAGTTTAAGAACATCCGAGAGAAACCAAACGGGTAGTTGAGCACCAACGCAACAAACACGTTTTGGATTTGGTCACTCATCTCATCAAAACCACCATGTTGTGAGGCTATACACTTAAGGATCACATGTGCCAAATACTTAAACGGCAGGCACATGTTGCTCTTGTTGAGCACGCCGGCATTGATGTCGCCGGCGTACTTGATCCTTAGGAAGGACCCCCTCCCAGTCATAGGTGGGATAGTCTGAGTCATCTCCCAGATCCAAGACTCGCCTCGAGTCATCCTCCCCTATGTCGATATATTCTCCAAAGATAGAGCTACGAATACGAAACGGATCAACCGATCGGTCTACAACAACGTTCTCCCAGAATGCCTGCTGCGGTGAGCGGTAAGGTGTGCAAGGAGTAGATATGGCTCGGTGTATCCTCGACATGCATAGAAACTCAATAATCCCTACAAAATCTGATGTGTTCCGAGACGAGGTGTTGAGATAAGCACAGATGTTGTGCTTAGTGCTCATCATCCATCTATCAGCCATTTTACTGCAATACAAGTAACAAACATGTTAAATCCTTTCACAATAAGGAACATTTGAGCTTGAATAGATCATAACAAACTGGTTCAATCGTACATACAACTGAACTCAGTCGTACGATTAAGCCTCCGATTGAGCTTAGTAGTGTGCTATGACATGCAGTTGAGTCAGTCGTGCGACCGAGTCACCGATTGATTCAATTGTGCGATTGAATCGTGCGTCTGGCTTAATCGTGCGACTGAAGTTCATCAGTATGTCCTTTCGCATATGCACTGTGCGAGTCCAAAATTTTGAATCTTTGTCAAAAGAATCATTTATATATCAAGATTGGATTCATTAGACGCGTATGGACTCGATGTTACATTTATTATCCCTTAAGTTCCCTTTTAAGTCTATTTATATGTCCAATTTTGAATTATTTGGTTCAGTTTAGGTTCTAAGTGATTCGGACATTTGTGGATTGATTTAACGTTCCCATATGTGATGTTTTCAATCTCACTGTACCTATAGATGGATAGCAATCGGTTAGTAGTGAGAAATCAGTGGTAAACACAAGGAAAATTTTGAAAAAGGTGGCTTTGGTAATCGGTGGTTTTGAGAGCGTTTGAAGTCAAGTGTAGGGCTACGACCGACTGAGCTCCTTTTTATACTGATTTGAGTTTCAGTTGTGCGACTCGTCCCATTCAGACGGTTCATACCTGCGACTGAGGTTTAATCATACGACTGACTCATACTCCCTTTTCTAATCATGCGATTGGTTCATTCTGATGCTTCCAATCGTACGACTCCGCCATCCTCATGGTTCAGTCATGCGATTGAGCTACACTTGTGGTCCAATCGTATGAATGGGCCATACTTATGGTCCATTCGTGCGATATCCTCATGATCCAATCGTGCGACTGGCCCATACTTACGATCCAATAGTGCGATTGGGTCATTCTGGTGAGTGTGACTTAGTTTGTTCCATTTATTCACATACTCATCATTGATATATTACATTTTGACCACTGATCATCTCAGACATGATCCTTTTAACTGAAAACTTTTGATCACCTCAGACGTGATCCTTTTATATGACAGTTGTTTGATCACCTCAGACGTGATCCTTTTAAATGAAACCTTTTGATCACCTCAGACGTGATCCTTTTAAATGAAACCTTTTGATCGCATCAGACGTGATCTTTTTATAGTTTAGAAACAGGATTTTATCAGATAATGTTCGATTCAATTTATGACATCCACGGATTTTATCTTGTTACATAGTCCTACATCGACTCAACACAGACAACTAAAACAAGAAAAAAACTTTAATTAAACTGAAACAAGACATATTTTTGTGTTTTTCATTTAAGGAGGGTTGAAAACTTTTAAATATCACTTAATCGATTTCTTCCCCTGAGCAGAACAGCTTCAAACATTTACATCATATCTAGAAAGATTCATATGGAATCATAAAGGCATAAACATAATCATTTGGGACCAGTTATATTTATTTTGATAACGGAGAATGTTATATTTACCCATCACAGAATCTTATTCATCTAAGAGTTAGGAGCACTAACAGGAAATCATGTTGGAGTAGTTATGTAGCACACATTGATTTTGACCATCGGGGAATGCAGCCATGATGATTGCCAGTATATTTTTCCACCTAAATCCATACACAGATTTTTGACACACATTGGTGATTATTTAGGTTTGTTATTTCAACAAGAATTTATGGATCCCACACTTATATGATAGTCAACTTTCCTCAGGAGATTTTGAGCGGTCTACAGGTTTTTTTTTTGACAAGAAACTATTCTAAGAGCTTTCAAAGAGATGCCAAGCCTCAGTTCAGTGCCATCGCACAACAGAGAGGCGCAAACAACAATGAATTCTAGAATTGTGCTTATCCTCAGGTCAGTGCCATCGCACAGCAGAGAGGCACACAACCTATCTTCTTGCTAGATCAATTTTATTTTACATATAACGCACCAACAACATTTGTCGTTAGCTTGATTGTATTTCATTTTTTCCATACGCTTTGCTTATTTTTATGGTCGTCCTTACACATTTGTGGCGTTCATTTTGCTCCTCACCCCTTATTGGAAATACGTTGATTATGTTAACCAGGGATAGGATGGAACCCACAGCCTGTTGAATGATTTAGTGTTAATTCGTTCACCAATGAAGTCTACTAGTCTATTGTGTTGAATCTACCGAACATCATATATTAGACTAGCAACCCCTAGGTCTACTTTCTCTATGTAACCACTGTAACATACTAGCTTACTATCATTTTTTCTTTACTTGGCTTAGACTACTTAGACTTATAATTTTCTGTAAGTTTTAATATAACATTATAAAACATTTAAATTCTTTTGATGTCCCAAACAATTCGATCCCTGTGTACTATCATTTTCCACAATCTTGAATCGATTTCACAGATTTGATGTCTTTGCTTTTTAGC
>BJCN01237975.1:0-10393 GCA_018326445.1 Flaveria brownii
TTTTGATTTTTGTGTGCCAATGCCATAGACCAGTGATAGATCACTCTTACCATGTAATGCAATTTTAGGGACAAAAATTCTTTCAACATGGGGATAATGTGACATCTGGTAATTTTCCATTACCAAAACTCCGTTAGTTCCGTTAAGTCTCGCATACACGTGTCGTAATCACACACTAGTTGTCGTTGAACCTTGGTGACCTAATAGTAATTAATAACGTTAGATTAATGATAATCTAGTTGATTTGATGATTATTGTGTTATACTTATGTGTTTACGCGATTTAAATGTTAACGGTGAATTTTATCGGGTAACGTGGAAACGCAAGTGTTAACTCGTATGTTGTGTGTTTTTATGAAGATAAAACATATGATTGTTATTTTTAGCTTATATATTTATCAAGTCCTTAAAAAGACTTTTAAAAAGGGGTTTAAAGCTTACTTTTTATAAAATACAAAACACAAGGGTTTAAAAGGTAAATATGCATAATTAAGTTAATTAAAACAAAAACCCAACCCTAAACCCACCCCATCGGCCGCAACCTTGCTCCCCTCTCCCTCCCTTTGCGAAATTCAGCCATATACAAGTATCAAGCACCGATTTTGAGAGTTCCAAGTACTTCTAAAGTGTAGCAAGCATCAAACCTTGCCCATTACGCGAATTAAAGGTTAGTTTGTGTTTTGTGGATGAATTTTGATAGGGGCCCAACCCTAGTTCAGATTTGGGTTTAAAAATGTCGACTTTTGTTGTTGTTTGATGATGATAGTATGTTAGTTGGATAGTATACATGTTGTTTAACGTTGATTATGCAAGAATGATATGTTATTGTTGAATTGTTCATAGGTTTTGATTCAAAATAAACCCAAATTCGAAATTGGTGATGATTATATGAAATTGATGGTTGTTTGATGATTCCATGATGTTAATTAGATGATATGGATGCTAGAATACATGAATCTTGCAAGAGACTGATGAATTGAAGGCTTTGTTCATAGGTTACTAATAATAGTAACTTTATTTTGCATGTAATGTTGAATTGTTAATGTATTGGTGTTATAGATGTGTTTATGATGATGATTAAATGTTAGATTGTCGCTATGAGCATTGGGAATTCAATAACACATGTTATAGTTCATGCCTTACTAAAGATTGTAACTTTTTGAGTATGAAACTTATGAATCATGTTAATTAGGTGTTGTAGATCATGTCTAGGTATGATATGAACTTGATATGGCATATTATTGATGAATGCACGTATACATTGGGTGTATAATGGATTTTGGGATGTACTTTCCCAAAAGGGAAACTTTATTGTTGATGAACTTTGGATATGATGATTTGGTCATGTTCTTGATGGTAGGATCATGCTAGAGTATTTATTGAGGATGTCTAATACGATAGAATGTGTTGATGGAGTTGTATGGATGCTTGGTTAATCATATATGGTGTGTAGATTTTGGTGACCATGTATGATGATGAATTATGATTAGTTATTAGGGAACCATGTTTGGGATTGGATAATGATCATGGTTGTGTATGTTGGATGGAATGAAATTGGTTAATGAATGTGATTATGATATTTGATTTGGTGTGGATGATTAATTGGTAAATTATCTGTTTTGGCCTGTTTATGATGATTCATAGTTATGGATCATATGAGTAGGTTATGCATGATTTGATCTTGTATGATGTAAGATTATGTTGTTTAAATGGTTTACAACACATAATGGCACCAACGGGTCAAACTGGTCAACTAGGTCACATGTATGTTGTCTTTATAAAACCTTGAGTTCTTTGATTGTAGAGCACTTAGAGTTTCTTTGGGATTTCTGTGTACATGTACCTATGTACTTGTGTGTTCTAGGTAACCTTTGAAGGTTGTCTTTCCACTTGTTCTTGTCAAGTTAAGCCTTAGATATCTATCAAGCGTATAAGGTGAGTTCATGCCCCACTTTTTATTTAAATCTCTTTTTGGGGGAGATAGCATACTGGTAATCTCGCAAACGCTTTATGTATTTAAGTTGTGGATAGTATTAATATAGTGTTGTTTACAATGGAAAAGTCCTCATACTTTCGAATTGTTAATATTGAATAGCGGGGAAACTTGGGTAGTACTACTGGGTCTGACGAGCCCCACCTGTGTGACTCAAGGTCAACCGGGTGCAATTTGTCCTATGAACATTTGTCACGACATGGTAAGTCGTGACATGAGGCAAAAACTATCACAGTCAGTTTCAATTGCGAAATCACTTTGAATTAATATTTATTGTTAATAGACTAGCTATTTGTTACAATACACTGCTTATATATATCACAACTGTTAAACTGTTTATGTTTAAACGCAAACTCTTGAACTCATC
Source organism: Flaveria brownii (assembly GCA_018326445.1). Lineage (NCBI taxonomy): Eukaryota > Viridiplantae > Streptophyta > Magnoliopsida > Asterales > Asteraceae > Flaveria > Flaveria brownii. The sequence continues at coordinate 2,360 of BJCN01237975.1, forward strand.
AACCATTGTGTTGACATTTTAGTATGCTATTCTCAGGTCGATAACCCAGCTTGCCAGTTGGAGCACATCACGAGTCCAGCATGCATTCTAAGGATTTAAATTACAAGCACAATTACTTGTCTTTTAGTCATGGTTTTCAAATATTTGGATGGCGCTTGTTTTGCCATATTATGCATTTATATACTTTGGGTTTCTCTTATTTTGCAAAATGCTCCCGCATGGTCTTAAAGTTTGAAATCTGGTTTGGTTTATATTGAATATGACATATAGAGTCGTTCTAAATAACTATTGACTGTGATCCTAGTTTGTTCACACGCCTCATGGTAAAACTCTGCACGTGGATTTTGAGGGTGTGACAGAGTGACTCAAGCTCCTACCCGGTCGATACCTGGAGGTTCACCATGGCCTGGGGAACGATGTCGACGGGTCTGGAGGATCGAGTTAAGGTCGTTTTGAGGGTCTGGATGAACGATTCGAGGGTCTGGCGGATGTGGGGGATGAGGGTGGCTTTGAAGCTGTTATGTCGGGGAATGCATAGCGGAGATCGGCCTGAAAGATGCACCGGTGGTCGGGGGATTATCTCGCCATTAAGGGTGAAGATCGGCCGGATTCTGGTCAAAACTTCAGCAGTGGTGGTGGGTCTAGGGTTTGGGGTTATGGGGTGAGGGAGAAGGGTGAGGGAGATGGGTGAAGAATCAGAGGTTTGGGTTTTGGGGTAGTAAAAAATCTGGGGTTTTTACATGGGATTTTTATTATTCATTTTTATTACCAAACACACTTATTGATTCAGAACTCTTACTAGTTCAGACCTATTAATGGTTTAGACCTCTTAATGGTTCAGACCTCATGTTGGTTCAGTACTTATTCAATCAGATTTTGCCAAACAGCCCCTACCTCTGTATTCATACATCTTTTTGTCCAAGGCATTCATGATCATCCAACCAAACTGTGGTGCTATGAAATGAATAGATTCATTAGCTGCTATAGGACAATCCTGCAACATCATCAAATCTTCTTTTCCAAACTTGAGCAAATCGGCAAGGTCAATGATATGATAGTCTTTGTCTACACAGAGAATCAATGCATGACCCGTCTCCATCTCATAACTACACCATATTAGCTTAGACAAGCTATTAAATGTACAGGAGTATGTATAGGATCTTCCTTTCATATCTTGGATGCTTATAAACTCGTATCTTCATTGGTTTGTTTGTCGCATGATCAATATGTGTCTCATCTTTACTAACTTTAGATTTGGTTATCTTAAAGTCTATAAAGTTGGTCTTGCTTTCTCTCCAGATCATGTTCCTGATCTAATTTCCTTTGTTGTAGTTACTCAGGGTAAGGAACAAAACACGACCCATAGCATATACATCTGCTGCTCCAAGTGTGTCGAAATGGTGTTTGGACTGATAATACTCGATAGCACCACCCTTTCACTTGATCATATATAATCTCTTTTCTGCATCGTATGCCCAGCTGATAATACGTTTTGAGTTCCCATACCTTGTGAAAGCTTTGGACGGTATCAACATATGAATATAAAATGGTGGAGGAGGAGTAGTAACAGCTAGGTTCTCGACCTGACACACAACACTTTGACTAGTAACGTTAGCTATCTCGTCAGTCGTTTGCTAATTGCTTGACTCTCCAAGGATTTATCCTTCTTCAATCAATATATCTGAAAACAAGTCCTTAAGATTGTTTCCAAATATATTAGTATAGTATATGGCCTCATCCAAATCATCAAACTCTCCAAAATGTTCTTCAGACTCCTTAGCAATGATTTCATGCTAGAATGTATAAAATTCTCTCTCATAAGCTTCTTCTACATCTAGATGTAATGGTGTATACTCAGTGGTATCATCGGACTTGGTCCGGAGACATTTTCAGCACCTGATGACCCAGAAGCACCAGCTATAGAGCCCAAATATCATCCTTGATCATCATCATCATCATCATCATCTTTCTTATTGTTCTTCTTACTATCATCGCCTTTATCACCATCATCACCATCGTCATCTTTATCATTATCATCTTCTTCATCACTGGATGCATAATCAACTAAATCTAAGTAACCATCATCCTATACTGGGCTTGGTATAGGAACACCATTTTAAGGCTTAACAACACCTCTCCAGTAAAAACCACAGGTTGATCCTCAGTAGCCATAGAAAGATCGGTGATAATTGGATCTTGATCAACATTAGCAGTCTCTGTTGTCCCTTTTGCAACAAAAGGATCAACATCATGCTTAGTGTGTTAATGGGATCTTGAGATACTATGGGATCAGTAGTTTACTGTCCATTGGATTCTCCAACTTCTGTAGCTTGTTGTTGTGATGATGAAAAATGCACACTAGAAGTGAGATCTCATAAGTTCTGCTCTAGAATCTAAACATAGCTGAATATGAAGTTTCTCCGATGTTCAAGATTCTTAACCTTCTCACCCTTTTCCAACAACTATCTTTGCATATCATATACGATTTGTGTCTTCTCTAACATCTACCTCTCTAATATACATACACGATCGTCTAGTATAACCTGTGTTGGTGAACTAGTTGAAGTACTAGCACCGTGTCTATGCTCGGGAGGGGTGTTAAGAAAATCTTCCTTGCTAATAGAATCTTCATTCCTTTGATCCCTTAGAGGTGTACTCAACACATCAACTGTAGTGGCAAAACAGATGATGTTCCAGTAGTTGATTCTGTAACAATCACCGATGTCACTATTGGTGTAGCCTCACTAGCTGTGACTGGAGTCTTAGATATAGGCACCTCTATATCTATTAACACAGTGGTCATTGTGGTCCGAAGTTTTAGTAACAAGACTCGTCCTTTACCCCTCGCACGTGGAATATCTCCTACTCTTCTAGCCATCCTCTTCTTTCTTCCACTAGAAGTAGCTACATCCTCAAGGATGAAAACAACATCACATTCCAAAGTAGTGTTTTTTCTTGCACTCTAGGATGTTCTTGCAGAACATATGGCATATTCCTAATCTGATTGCTATCAGTCTCACTCCCAGAACTAAACATAGAATCTATCTCAGCATCGATAGACATTCCTGCCAGTTTTTAACTTTCCGAAGCTTCTCGTGCAGTACTACTAGATGTACAAGTTGTATCATCTTTATGAACTTGGTGAGTCTCTGCCTCATGCTATTGTGTTTCTTCTTTAAATCCTCTAATAAATCTCCCAAGTTTAGAAAATGTGCTCCATTCTAAGCATTCCCCCCCCCCCCAATCCAATGGGATAAGTGAATACATCTTTCTTCATCACCATAACAACATAAGTGAATGAATCAAATACTGCTAACTTAGGATAAGCAGCATTCACTATCATCTGAATATATGTAGGGTACATGATTAACTTCTTCCCCATAATAGCTATCACATTCTTTGCAACTCCGTAAATGTAGACTTGGATATGTTTTAGGGTAGATCATCAACAAAAGATACCAGCAGGGATCCGAATACAGCACTCAAGCTATCCATGCCAACTTTCAAATTTCTAAGGTAATGAATCACAACGTGAAACAAGTACTTTCAAAACAGAGGTAAGTACTTCTTCTCTAGAGATGGATATCAGTGATCATACCCTATCCTCTTTAGGCAATCCCTTGCCACATCATCATCTATCTTGGCGGGTTCATTGGCTGATCCTCTAACAGTATTACAGTGTTAATCACTTCAGCTATGATAACCACCCTCTTGCCTTTGACTGTAGCAGAAATACATGGTTCCCTAGACTCATCTATCTCATTGGCAGCTGATTGCCAGAATTGATCTCAAATGTCTGAATATATAGCAGGGTTAGTTGTAATAGCATGATGTATCCTAGATGTCTGAAGACCATTTATCAGTGATATGAATAATGCCTTGTCATATGGAGCATCCTCGAGATAAGCAATCACATTATGGTTTTTGTTAAAAACCATATGTCTCGTCATCTAAAACATTAACCAAACTTGATAAGTACACAAAGAAACTTTAAAATTTTCAAACTAAGAAAAATTTCATAGAGAAAAATTTCAGAAAAAATTAGACTTCTCGCACGAAAACATCAAAGTACTTGCGCGATAAGATCAAAAGAACTCACGCGACAAGTTATGTTTTCGCATGAAGTTTAATTTAACAAGAAGTCAACTTCTCGTGCGATAATTATAGTTTTCACACGAGTAATTTAATGTGATTGTGAAAGTTTTCACATCTGTTCAAATTCAAATGACTTTTCACATGTGAAAAGTCTGTGAAATTTTAGATTTTTCAATCTACCATTTTCAGAGTGTTTTAACCAATAAACCATGTTCATTAGGTGTCGTCTAAGTTATTATTAAAGTTTATTATATTTAGTTTGTTCAATTTAATATGTATAAGTCCTTTTAACATTCGGTCAAGAATAGAACACATTCAAATCGATGTTATAAACATCAATATACCTTAACAAGTACTTCGGAATCAATAGGCGACCACAATGAACACTACTATATACTTTATCAAAGTTCTAACACTTAGAATTTTCTATGATTAAAATTTTCAGAAAGTTGTGCAAATAGTGACTTTTCGCTCAACTGTTGAATTTCTAGTCCTCTGAATTCTCGCGCAAGAAGTCAGAGTTTTCGCTCACTTGAACTTTTCGCCCAAATTTCAATTTTTGTTAAACTTTTAATTTTTTAATATTCTTTTCAACTTTTCAAATTTTATTATTTTATTTAGCCAACTAATTTGTTATGAAAATGATTATGTTAAACTAAGTGTTTACAATTATTCAAACATCCTTAATTTTGTAAAATGTTATAAAACTGAAAAAAGTAAACAAAATAACATACTTAACAAAAATAACAATTTGACACACTAATTATACTATTGACTTAATTATTTTTGATAAATTTTCAAGTACAGGATCATATTTCTTAAAAATCGATCATTAACATCGTCCAGCATCATCATATAAATGAGACTGGTTTTGTTGATTGTTAATATATTATATCCATATTTTACTTAGACTTCAGTTTTACTTAAACACATAAGCAATGATATTTATCATAATTTTTATTAAATCATATGAATTCAGTGGACCCCACAATCAAAAATTCTGCAAAACCCTAATCCACCTTCATGACACTTTCGAGATTTCAAGTCACCCAAATTTAACTAAAACCTATCACTTTTGATCAGCTTTCTCAGAATCAATTATTTTTCTGGATAATATCTATTGGAGCACAACTACCATGAGAATCTTTTTTAAACATAGAATATTAACAAGTTGTAAGACTTATTAACTGTCAAATCAAACTTATGTTTTACCCTCGCAAGATGTTTAGTACTTATATGCCATTTTGGACTTACATGTCCCATCTTTTGCTTTTCATCCTGTGTAAGGTCATATTCTCAAAGAGGAAACTATTATCATATATTATGTATGTCCATGAAATATCTTTTATATTGTGCTTATTGTCATCTTTTATTCCTAGATAGCCTTTTGGCTTGTTTTTGCTCCTTATGTTTGTTTTTCTCTTTTGTATTTTTTTTTCATTTATATACAGTTTTTATACTTTGATTTTTACATATATGTATAGTATCTGACAGAAACTAAATCAGATGGAACTAGCTTGGGTCTTACTAGATTGTAACTCTCAGTCTGTTTTAGCATGGAATTCGTTTTACCCTAAAACCTTGATGAGTTACCCACTTCAGTCATAGAAAGTTTCTTTTAGTGCATCACTGACCATAGTGCTTTTCATTCTTGAACGTCAAGTCTATCAACATATTATACATAATGCAAGTCAGTTTCGTTTAAGCCTTAGGATGTAATGAATCTAAATCAAGAAATGGACTATCATTTCCTATATTGAAAATTTAATATTCTCAATCTTTGTAAAACAAATCTTTCTTTACTTTTTCTTCAAACTATTTACTCCCCCTAAGAACAAATTTTTTTTTCAAAATATTTTCATATTTTCTCCCCCTAAAATTTTAATTATCGAGACAGAAAACAACAATTTTAACTAAAAATAAAATAATAATATTTTGTAAAGGGTGTAAGCATAAATGTTAACCATAATTAATCATTCCCAAATATTGGACTAGAAACACAAATCTGGAATGATCAAACACCTTAGTAAACAAATCAGCAATATTGTCATCAGAGGAAGCTGATTCCAAATTGATAAGTTTGCATTCAAAACAGTCAAGGATAAAATGCATGCGGATGTCGATGTGTTTTGTCTTTGAATGTTGAATTGGATTCTTCACAATGTTTGATACTGTAGTATTCTCACACAAAATTTGGTGTCATAAAGATTAAGGCCATAATCAAGTAGTTGTCATTGAATCCAAACAATATGTGGACAACAACTTGATACAATCACATATTCAGCCTCTGCAGTTGATGTGGATATCATCATCTACTTATTGCACTACCATGAAATCAACCTATTGCTAAGAAATTGACAACCTCCAGTAGTAGATTTCCTATCCAGGTTACATCTTGCATAATCATTGTCAGTATAAGCATATAAATTGAAATTGGAATTCTTAGGATATCAAAGGGCGAGTGCTGGTTGAGCCTTGAGATATTTTAAAATCTGCTTGATAGGTTTCATGTGAGATTCCATCAGATTACATTGACAACGTGCACACAGACAATCAGAAAACATGATGTCTAGTCTACTTGTAATAAGATACGTCAAAGATCCGATCAATGATCGATATGTATGTTGATCAACGTCTTCTCCCGTAAGATCTGGAGTTAAAGTAGGATGAGAAGACATAGGAATGGGAGCTATCTTGGAGTTTTGAAATTTGTATTTGTCTAGGATACTGGGAATAAATTTTTCTTGATGTATTAGTATTCCCTTTGTTGGGTTTGTTGGACCATAAACATAGTAGTTTAACCATTTAAACATGAAAAACGCAGCGGAATAAGACCTTAATCTAATGATTTATAATCTGAAAATTAAGGTTCATAACTTTGTCTCAACAAACCCAAGAACATAGGATTGTTTATATGTGTAAGAACTAGCTATCAAGAAGAATAAAACAACCATAAACATGCAAACCATACAACCTTTGTAGAGCTATGAAAATCGTGAGTTTTGATGAAGATGAAGCTGCTCTTGAATGGTCAAAACACCAAGGAGAGGTGTCCTCAAGCTTGTATACCCACAAGCCTCAAGCAAACACCTTGTTGCTAGGATTTGTCCACCAAAAACGAACCAAGGAGGGCTGAAAATCTGATTTTCAGCTATGAACTCTTCAAGAAAAGTAGAGAGAAAAGTTTGGTTCTTGCATGTATGAGAGAGAGAGAGAGGTTGAGTGTGTGTTTAATTGTCTAGTTCCAAGAAATGAAATGCATGAACCTCATAAGGGGGGGGGGGGCGAATATTAGTCTTCAAAATGTTTCACCCTAATTTTCTCATCCATTTTATTAAACTAGTCACAAATTTGAGCTTTTAAATTAACCTTTTAATTTGTAAAACTCATACACTCTAGTATTACGTGATGTTATTTAACTAACTTAAATAACATTACAAATAATGCTTATAAACAAAATATCCTTACAAGTTGTTCTATCTCGTATGCAATTTATTTAGAAAACTAATTTTCCAAATTGGTGTAATTATTTAATTGCATGATCATATGATCAATTAAATACTTATTGGTGTTTGGTAAACTTGTTATTGGGTATGACCCGACTTGGATCATAGCGTACTAACCACATCAATATTCTATGTGTCTTGGGCATAAAGAATCCAACAATCTCCCACTTGCACAGGATTCATAGAAGATTGATGCAAGTAGTAAATACCGCTTAATAACGGTTTACTACCCTTAATACGCATGACTAAAAGCCATTCAATAACATCATCCCCTTGAAGAATCCAACTTGAAATCATTTAGGTGAATTAATCATTTATCATTTTGTTACAGATGTCATGTTAAATTCCAGGACACAGAATGACCATTCCTTGCTGATTTAACTTAATCAGGCCTTAGACATCTTGCTCTCAACGAATAAGAGGAACAAATTCC
>BJCN01238194.1:849-13873 GCA_018326445.1 Flaveria brownii
CAACTATTACGATTATTATTAAACGCAAACTCATGAATTCACCAACCATTGTGTTGACTTGTTTAGTATGCTATTCTCAGGTTAAGGTTGCCAGTTGCCTACGAGCACGCACACGTCAACATTGTTGGGTTATCTGTATTGTTTAAAATATTATTTTGGATTATGTCTATTTTAAACAGTTATGCTTGGGTTTTTGCAATATGATTGGACGCGAATGTTTTGCGAATTTTCTTTACACGTTACATTGTTTCGGGTCATCTAGTTTTTAAAACACTTCCGCACATTTTAAAGTAAAATGTGATTTGAATTTTGGTTCATGTAGATTCGTTCTAAGTAACTAATGACTGAGATCCAGGTTTGTCACACGCCTTGCGATAAAACCTCGCATGCAGATTTTGAGGGTGTGACATACGTGGACGACATAATATTCGGTTCCAAGAATGATGATTTATGTAAAGAATTTGAAGTTGTGATGAAAGCTGAATTTGAAATGAGTTCCATGGGAGAAATGAAGTTCTTTCTAGGATTACAGGTGGATCAGACACCTACCAGCATCTTTTTACATCAGACTAAGTATGTTGGAGACATTCTAAGTCGGTTTAACATGGAAAATGTCACTATTGCCAGTACCCCTCTTGAAATACAAGTCAACATCTGCGGGGTGTCAGTTCTTTGGAAGGCGGCTAGTCACATGTCAATGCAAGAAGCAGACTCCGATTGCTCTATCAACATGTGAGGCTGAATATGTTGCTGCTGCAAGCTAGTGTTCTCAAATCATTTGGATTCAAAAGCAAATGTGGGGCTACGGTTTGCAATTTACTAGCACTCCTATTTTTGTTGATAATCATGTTGCCATAGCTGTCACTAAAAATCCGGTACAACATCCCAGAACTAAACACATCGGAATAAAGTATCACTTCTAACATGACTGTTTTGAAAAACGTTTAATTGATGTGATTAAAATTAATACGGATTTTCAGCGCGCCGACCTCTGTACAAAAGCATTTGACAAACCAAGATTTTATTATCTATTAGAGGTTAACAACATCAAAAAGAAAGAAGATGCAATTCCTGAGGAATCGAGTTAGTAGTCCGCCAAAGCGTCTTCAGTTTTATATTTTTTTAATTTTTTTTAATTTTCTTTTTCATTTCTTTAATGTTACGTCTAATCTATATTTTTTCAGCATTTGAAAATTTCAAAATCACAAAAGATTTTCAGTTTTAAAATTTCAGGAAAAAGTGGGGGGGGGGAAGGGCATGTAAGCTGATAGGCAAAGACAACAATTCTGAGAAAGCAATTCAATGCTACGGAAAATGATTGTACACAGACATCGAATTATTTGGGACACCAAAAAGATTTTCCTTTTTGCATTTCTCTAATAAATTTAAATCACAGAATATTATAAATCTGAAATGTCAAAGCCTAACAAGTTGAAAAATGATAGTAAGCTAGTTTGTTATCATGGTTACATTGAGAAATTAGATCGAGGGAGGTGCTAGTCCATTATACGACGTGTCGGTAGATTCAACACACTAGACTAGTAGACATCATTGGTGATTCACATAAATTAAATCAACCAACAAGTTGTGGGTTCCTATTGTATCCCTGTTTTGCCTATTCAATTAATTACCAACAAGGGGTGAGGAGCAAATGAAAGCCAGAATGTGTGCAAACGACCCAAAACGGAGCAATGAATATGACAATTGTAATAAAGCATCAAAATAAGAGCTAAACATAATCAAGTTGATTAGAAATGTCATTGTTGCATTAAATATCTATTTGTATTGCTGTAATGAGAAGAGAGGTTTTGCGCCTCTCTGTTGTGCGATGGCACTGACCTAAGGCTTAGCATAACCTATATGTTCTAAGAATTCATTGGTGTTTGCGCCTCTCTGCTATGCGATGACACAGACCTGAGTCATTGCATCTCTTTGAAAGCTCTTAGAACAGTCTCTTCTTGACCACCAGACTGCTCAAAAAAGATCTCCTGAGGAAGATTGATCACCATATTCCAGTGGGAACCACAAATACTTGTTGATCTAATTCACCTAAAAATCACTGATGTATGTCAAAATTCTGTGTGTGGATTTAAGTGGACAAACATACTGACAATCGACGTGGCTGCATCTCTTGATGTTCAAAATCAAAGTGTGCTACGTTACTGTTCCACCATGATTTCCTGTTAGTGCTTTGAATCTTAGACGAAAGAGATTCTGTGATTTGTACATATAATGTTCTCTGTCATTGATATATCTACAAAAGTTCCAAATAATCTTGTTTTTACCTGTATGATTCCATATGAATCTTTCTCGAAATGAAGTGAATGCCTTAAGCTGTTATGCTCAGGGGGAGAAATCGTTTAAGTGTTGTTAAAGTGATTTCAACCCTCCTCAAACAAAAATTACAAAAATATGTCTAATTTTAGTTTTATTTCATGTTTTTCTAGTTCTATTTATGTGTGCAACGTGTCAGTGTCGGACTATGAACAATATTGAACTCTGTGAAAGTCACAAAATTGAACCGAATCTTAACTGTGAAAAGCGTGTTTATGAAAGATAAAAAGGGATCACGTTTGAGGTGATAAATATAAAAAGGATCATGTCTGAGGTGATCAATAGATAAAAAGATCATGTCTAAGATGATCGGTAGGCTAGAAAGTTACATCTAATGTAACTGTGTGCATTACTAAGATAAACTAAGTTTAATCCATCAGTATGGCCCAATGGCATGACCCAATCGCATGACTTGACCATGAGTATGGCCTAATCGCACGACTAATCGCACGACTGGACCATGAGCATGGACCTAATGCATGACTGGACTATCAACATGACCCAATCGCATGACCGGAAACATCAGTATGCTCAATCGCACGATTGGCAAGATCAGTATGATCCAATCGCACGATTGGTAAGGTGTCTAGGTCATTCGTGCGATTGGACCTCAGTCACACGTCTAAACCATGCGTATGGGTCCAGTCACACGAGTGAAATCCCCGAGGGTATAAATAGAGCCTCAGTCGGTCATGACCCATTCACCTATTTTTAAACCCTCTGAAAAAACTGGCAAACTAGCGGACCCCTTTTTCGATTTTTCTTTGTCATCTAGTGCTTTCGCGTTACATTGGGTTTATAATCGGTTACTAAACCAAATTTTTTTGTAACTTATAAACACCAAGAAAGAACTCTTAAAATTGAACCTTAAATGAGTTTGAAAGTGAAATTAAACCATAAATGGTGTTTTAACTAGTCCTGGTGCGTCAAATGACTTAGAGATTGTAATTGGTGTTTCTGATTTGAACAAAATTCAAATCTCTAGACTCGCATAGTACGTATACGACTAGACATCTGGATTAACTTCAATCGCGTGATTGAACCATACGCATGTTTCAGTCGCACGATTAAACCAATCGGTACTTCAGTCGTACGAATAGATCAATCTGATGTCAAAATGTGCGACTAAGCTCAGTTGTATGCTCAATTGTACGACTGATTTCATTATTATGGTCCACTCGTATGATTGAACCAGTAGCATGTGATCAGTTTCAAATTCAAGTATTCTTATGTGTTGAATTGATCTAACTTGTTGATTGAGTGTTTGTGAACTGTGTTACAGTGAAAGGGTTGAACGGTGGACGATAAACACCAAGCACAACATCTGTGATTACTTTAACACCACGTCAAGGAATGCTGCTGAGTTTGTAGGAATTATCAAATTCCTAAAAGGATCTAGGATTTACAGAGCCATTTCTACTACATGTACACCATATAGATCTCTACAACAAGCATTCTGGGAGAATGCTGTGGTAGACCGTTCCATTGAGCCTTACCGAATTAGAAGCTCGATTTTTGATGAGGCTATCGATATTGGTGAGAAAGATCTAAGAAGGGTGTTGGGCCTGGGAGAAGATGGGGATCATCTGACCAAACTACATCCCCTAGTTGTACATGGCTATTTTCTGAGGATTAAGTACGCCGGTGACATCAATGCCGGAGTGCTTAACAAGAGCAGCATGTGCCCACCCTTCAAGTTGTTAGCTCATGTGGTTCTCAAGTGCCTTGCTTCATGACGTGGTGGGTTCGAAGAGCTAAGTGATCAGATGCAGAATGCTTTTGTGGCGCTAGTTCTGTATCATGCATTCAGCTTCTCCAAAGTGTTATTCAATTACATGAACGAGAACATTGAGACGAAAAGGAAGGAAAGCTTTTGCATGTATCCTAGAATTCTTCAGATGGTGATCAATGAGAAGCTTCCCAACCTCCTAAAGGACAAGGATGATGAGGTCATATCAGAGGTAATGGATGACACTACATTGGGCAGGATGAAAGTGTACAGGGAAAGGCCATAAAAGCCCAGTTCGACGACTGTTTGGCCATCTGGCAAGAGCAGATTATGTTGCACCAATAGGAAGGAGATGGCGTCACGATGATAGTGACTCAGATGTAGAGAATGTGGTGATTCCAGATTATGAGCAGGATGATGATGATGATGACCAGGATGAAAGTCAAGGAGGTGGTGGTGAAGCCTCAACTCACTCCCGATCGGCTAAAACATCCACTGCCAAACCACCTCCTTAGTAGGGAGGCTCATATGCTACTGGAGGTTCTGGGCAGTATTCTGTCAACCCAGACTTCCCAACCATTGATGACTTAGGGAACTTTGACTTGGGTGAGGAATCAGAAGGATCGAAGGAAGAGACTCTTATTGGACAGGTAGGAGGGGAATGGGTTGCCACTGAACGAGGCAAAGAGTTGGTTGGTGTATGACAGAAGAAATCAACAAGGGTGGATACTGAGGAAGCTGATCCATCATACACACCTGAATAGCCTATCTCAAAAGGAAAGGAACTTACGACTCCCTCTGGCTTGAGAAAGAAAAGGATGGCCAGGCTTACCGTAAGAAGGGTAAGCGCCATAGGTTGGTGTTGAGGAGCCCTTCCATGCGCTCTCAAACCTTTCCAGCTACATCCATGGCTACTACCACAATCCCACCTACTACCACCATCTCAACCTCTACCATTCAAATGCCCAAACCAGCCTCACCAAAAATAATTACAAACATTATTCACCAAACCATACCCATTCCCACACCTTTATACACAACCTCAACCACCAACCCATCCATCTCACAAGCTGTCTCCTCAGCCCGTCCAGTTCCCACATTTTAGGGATCACCCTTACCCACAGTTGGTCTGGAGGAACTACTTGCTAGCCTTAACAGGTTAGTACTCAGGCTGTTAGCTATTGACGACCTCAAATCCAACCAGATCAGCCAACTGATGTCAGAGAATGAAGATCAACCAGAGGGTGATGGCAAAGTTCCAGCATCTTAACAAACTGATAAGGAGAGACGAAACAAAAAGAACCAAGATCTGGGAGCCTCATCCTCAGCTCCTCAAGACAAGGATCATCAAGATAAGGATAAAAGTAATGGTTAACATGTTTATGTAATTCAAACTTATATGTATTGAAATGTATTAAATTAATGAAAATGAATGTCGAGTTATATAAAATGCTATGATGTTTATTAAAATTTGCCATGTTTATTACTCTATCTAGCAGATAAATCTCACCAGGTTGATGAACACGATGTTGCACCTCTCCAGCAAATCAAGACACAGTTTACTATGATTCTTGATTTGCAGGGGATTGTCAGGGGATCAGTGAGTTATGCACCAGAAGAGGGGGATCATTCATGACTTGTCAGCTGAACAGATTGCAGAGATGTTCAGGATAAACCCCGATGAGATAGTCAAAGATGCACCAGAAGTCGATGTTATCAGCGATGAGGAATTACATGGTGTAGATGAGGTGGAAATAGAGGATGTCACATCTGATTATTATCCTTAGTTTACTAATGACAATGGAGATGTCTTTCCTGATTTAGGTGAGATGTTTGACAGTGAAACATTCGGCATGGTACATGAGAAGGTCACTGAGAAAGAATCGACTGAGAAGATAGCTCAAGCTAATGATACCGATGTGGAGCAAACAAAAGCTAAGTGGCTGCATGTTTGGCTGAGATGAGAAACCAAAGTGAAACTCCAAAGCAGAATGCATACACGAAGCTGTATAAAGTTAGAAGATATCAGAAGGTATCAGGGAAAATAATTAGCTGGGCTTATTTTGAGGACTTAAACGTTTATGTTGTAAAAAGAGAGAAGGGGTTCGAGTACTTCAGACATCCTCATGATCTGAAGACTCTACCGGGCTTTGAGCTGAACAGACTAGCAAGTTTAAACCTACTATATGCAGACTCAAAATAGATTTGAGAATGGTTTGAAAGGGCCTTAAGGAAAGAGTATCACACTAAGTGAGTGACCTTCAAACCTCAACAACCGAGGTGGTTCGTAAGCAAAACTAAAGTTTATCCCATTTCAGGAAGACCAAAGGTAGTTCTGAAGTGGAGACCACCCCGGACCATGACAAAGATTCCATTGAGGAAAATGACACAGGCTTTCACGCCTCACTTCAAATGGTGGTATTATGACTGGTGGTCGGGTGAAGCCATTATTGTATTGAATCGGCAAGGAAAGATTGAGACGATTAGGGTGTTTGACCCGATGTAGCTTAAAAACTTGTCTGAGGATGATGTCTACACATTATATAAGTGGCCACTATTCTATGATACTCTTGACATAGTGCAAGCTCTCTAATTCCAGCATGTAATCAAATTAGGCTTCACGTTCGAAATCCATACTGGTGTCCCAAAAGGAGAAAAGCTCAAGAAGTTTGCTGAATGTGTGAAGAAGGTTAGACGATAGAGTGAACTAGGTCCAAGGGGGAGTTTGTTGATACACGATGTCCCTAGTTCATTGTACTTAATTGTTTATGTCTTTCAATCTTACATATGTGTAATACAAGGATATTTTGATAATATGATATGTGTTGAATGTATATTTACTATTGAATGTGTCTTATTCTTATATCGTTTATAAATACACGCTTGAACGAATATTATATATGAGTTCGTAGTAGTTTTTCATAATTCTGAGTTAATAATGATTCAGGAATATGTTTGACTTAGTTTTATGGTTGTTCATGCTAATGGACCATGCTTATGGACCAGTCGCACGACTGAACCAGGTGATTGGCTCAGTCACATGACTAAGTCATGAGGTTGGCTCAGTTGCACAATTGAACTGATAGGATCAAATGTATAGATCTATGATGATATTAGAAGGCAATTCAATCAAATACAAACATAGTAATCAAATCAATGCACAAAATCAAGAAAAATTCATAGAACTTTATTGATAATAGCAAAGACAATTACAAGTGTAAGTAGCAGTCCGTTTAAAGTCTCAAAACTACTACACTAAACTACCCAAGCTATTTATACTATCAATAAATGAAAGAACTACTATTTACAAAATAGTCCCTATACTATGAAAAAACTTATACAAAGACAAATAAAGACAACATATTAATCTTTAAGAAGTACTGACAATATTCCCCCTAAGATTTACATGGTCTTCAGTCTTCAAAAATCTTCTATCTTCTCAGCTTTGTCTTCTCTTTCTTCAATCTGCATTCTTCTCAGCATCCTTTGTCTTCTCTTTTCTTCAGTCTTCTGTTTTCTCTTTTCTTTATCTTCTGTCTTCTTCTTTTCCTTTATCTTTTGTCTTCTTCTGTCTTTTATCTTCTGTCTTCTCTTCTTCTATCTTCAAACTTCAAAGTAATCTTTATGTTCTTCTTTAATCTTAAACATGGTCTTTTCCTTGTATAGCTCTTGTTCCTTCAAGGCCATTGCAATCGCAGACTTGAATTTGCTTGCTAAGATACCTTGTTCAAGCTTTGCCTCATTTGTCTTTATTTCCATCTGGTTCATTACCTCTAGGGTATCTTCGATAGGCTCGTAATGTCAATATTTTCATATAGCTCGATAGGTTTAGAACCTCCTCTTGAGTATACCTCCAACACACCCTTGCTCGATGACCTCATAAATTCAATCTCCTTGATGTCCTTCTTGACAATGTTAGCATACACTAAAGCTTTTCTTAATGATGTTCTCTCCATCGCTGCATTCATGACTTTAATGATTAAGAGAAAATATTTCTTTCATTCTCAGCAATCTCAGGAGATACCTATTCAAACTTTTGTACTGACATTAATGAAATGTAACTTGGGTGTAACAATTTAAGCTCAAATACACCAAAAAGTGTTATCATGTCCTTATCCTAATTCTCGAGATACCAGATCAATTGCAGCTTAAATGTTTCTGTGTTGTAGAACCATTTTCAGGATTGGTTTAGACTTTTGTGTCCCTTCAATAACTTTTAATCCTGGAGTGGTCACCTTATCGAAATATTGATCGTAAAATTCAATTAAGAAGTGTTCATCTTCTGATTGTTTTCCTTGGAACTTAATATTCTTTTTCAAAGTAGAAAAATATTCTTTGTCTTCTTATGAATATCTAGTTTCCAAAAATGAACTAGCTCGTGTGATCCCTCGGATAACCAGCTCACTAAACATTTCCCCTCTTTTTGCATCAGTCGGATTGTTCAAAGGTAGTTTATTCAACTCCTTTAGGTCTTGCACTGGAAGCTTGATAATGCTTGAGTAGAAATGGTATACATCACACACAGCATTCACACGCTTAATCAAAAATGTGTTAAACACTTCACCATACTTCCATGCTACAATCTTTACTTGGGTTGTAGAATCAATAGCAATCATAGCATTTAACAGCTCAGAAATTGATTGTCCTTTCTACAATACGTTCCTAACCAAGTCACCAGTTGATCGAGCTTTGTTAAACAATTGTTTCTGATCAAGAGAAACTTTATAAGCTTGCTTCTCTGATTCAGAAAATATCTTCATCAGTTCTTTTCTCCTTCCATACACATTCGTCGTTTTAGCCATAGACTTAATCTCTTGTGGTTTCAACATTCTTGTCCTCTAAGTTATCTCTAAGTATTGAGGATTGTCAGTATCAAGTATAATCAACTTGTTTTATTGCTTTTTAGTTTCCTAAAAGCTTCTGACAAGATTCCTCAAAGATTCAGCTAGAAGTCTTTTGAGTCTTTTCCATGGATAGTTCATCGCTTGCAACCACGATCTCAGAGCAACAACATTCATATCTTGTGGATCTGGATGGTGCAATTCTAATGATGGCATCTCCTCAACATTAATACTCTCTTGTAGAGGATTCCATTCACCGTTTTCAACCACTATCTCATTAGGATCTACTGGAGCCACCGACTCAGAAGAAATACACTTTTCAAATTCTTCACTAATTTGTGATACAAAAAGACCATCCAAAAAGACTCTATTATACTTCATCCTTATCAAATAATTGTATCCATCTTCAAAGTCAACTGAAATATCATCTCGAGTTGTTTCAACTGGTGAGAAGTTTTGTTCAAAATTAGATTCATCTATGTCTTCATCTTCAAGAACTTCATCATACCAGTCATCTCCAAACTTATCTTCAATATCCTCAAGAGCACCAATCTTTTCTTGAACATATTGCTTCTGTTCTTCTTGACTATGTACTATCTTTTGAACTTTTGAGGAAGATTCAGGTAACACTGAATCATCTACCTCATCAATCTTTCTTTTTTCCTTTGTCAACTACAAGAGTTTTCTCAATGTCAATTGGATTGATTTCAGACACAATTATGAGCTCAGGAGAATCTGACTTTTTATTGTCTTTCAGTTTTGCTAACTCCTCTTTCATTGCCTCATGTTCTATAGTTAACTTCTTAAAGTTTTCCTCCATGAAGTCATAGTCTCTTATAAAGTATCATCTTTCTCTTTAACAAGTGCTTCAATCTCAGCATCTTTCTTTTGAACAACTTCGTTAAGCCTCAAATTTTCTTCTCTAAAATCAGCAATTTTCTTTTCTTGAGCCATATTAGTTTCTTTCATCTGTTCAAGCTCATCCACATCCATAATGTCCTCAGTCTGTATCGACACATTTTGTGTTATAGCAACTGAAGTTTCCCCTGCTTCTATAGGAGTGAAGCTTTGGAATACAGGCTCAGAAATTATGGCATCTATGAAATCAAAATCAAAAGTTTGATTTTGAACATCTTCTCGATGAACAGTAACATCTATCTCCTCATTCACTTGAGTTTCAGTCATATCTTCATCATGAGTCATTCCTCCAGATGTTCCTTCATAAGCATCATGTGTCTCAACACCATGATTAGAAAAGTCTTCTCACTACTATTAGAATGATGAAATTTAGCAGTATCATCACCAGTATCATCATCATCACTGCTAGAACTGTCATTATTGTTAGGACCGTTTCCTTACGGAGTACTAACTGATTCTGCGTGAAAC
The DNA here is from genome assembly GCA_018326445.1 of Flaveria brownii. Taxonomy (NCBI): domain Eukaryota; kingdom Viridiplantae; phylum Streptophyta; class Magnoliopsida; order Asterales; family Asteraceae; genus Flaveria; species Flaveria brownii. The sequence goes on from BJCN01238194.1 coordinate 11,140, forward strand.
CAGATCAAATAGCACGGAATTCTATTTGATTGGCGATCCAATCAGTGAGAACGACAACATGATCGATCTAACGATTAAACAAACATTAAGAACGAGTTGGAATCGATCAGGAACAAACTATGAAGTTGGATGAACGAACTGGGATGCTCTGGACGGCTAGGGTATGATAGTATTCGAAGTGTTACGTTTTTCAACAAATTATGTAGTATTATAGGTTTTTAGTATTCAGTCGTACGACTGAGCCATTATCATGGTTCAGTCATGCGACTGACTCATGCGTTTGACTCATACGCACGACTGAAGGTTCAGTCATGCGACTGAGTCAATCTTATGTCTCAGTCATACGACTGATCCAGTCACCTGGTTCACTCGTGCGACTTGTCCATAAGTATGGTTCATTCGTGCGTATGGTCCATTAGCATGAATAACCACCCGACTAAGTTAAATACATTTATGAGTCATTATTGACTTAGAACTATGTACAACAACGTCAAACCTAAATATAATGTTCATACATATGAGTAATACTAAATACAATAAGAATATGATATAATTAAAGACAAATAAACATCAAAACACATATTATATTGCATTAAGCACTTGCATTACATATGTGAAGGAAATGAAAGACATTTACATTGAAGTACATAAACTAGGAACATAGTGTATCAACAAACTCCTCATTGGACCTAGTTTACCCTATTGTCTAACATTCTTCACATGTTCTTGAAATTTCTTCTACTTCTCCTCTTTGGTGACTCCCGCGTGTATCTCGAAAGCGAAACAGAGTCGTATGACATGTTGGAAATAGAGAATTTGTACAATGTCTTAAATGTCATAGAATATTGGCCACTGTATAAGGTATATATATCTTCTTCCAACAAGTTAGTAAGCTACATTGGGTCGAATACCCTGATATCTATCTTTCCTTCTCAGTTCAAAACTATGTCCGCTTCCCGCATCCTCCAATCATAATACCACTATTTGAATTGTGGAGTGAAGTCCTGAGGCATCTCCCATAAAGGGATCTTAAACATCATGCGCGGGGAATCCACTTCAACATAACCTTAGGCCTTCAAGTGATAGGGTCAAGTCCAGTCTTATGAATAAACCTCTTAAGTTGTTGAGGTCGGAAGTTTACCCATCAAGTGTGGTATTCTTTCTTCCACGCCATCTCAAACCATCCCAACACCTGTTTAACTCAAATCCCGGAAGAGTCTTCAGATCATGTGGATATCTGAAGTACTCAATCCCTTTCTCCCGTTTCACTATGTACACATATAAATCCTCAAAGTAAGCCCAACTGATAATCTTGCCCAACACCTTCTGATGTCTCTTAACTTTGTACAATTTGGTGTAGGCATTTAGGTTTGGAGGTTCACCTTGAGCTTTCATCTCTGTCAAACATGTAGCCCATTCAGCTTTCTTTAGATCAACATCAACATCTACAACTTGAGCTTTACCTTCAGTCTCTTCTTTCTCAGTCTTTTTCTCAGCCAGTTTGTCAAATGTATCACTGCCAAATGTCTCACCCAAATCAGGGATAACATTGCCATTAGGGTCAGTATACTGAGGATAATGATCTGACGTGAGATCGTCTATCTTGATTTCATCCACTCCTTGTAACTCCTCGTCACTCACAACATTGACTTCCGGAGCATCTTTGACAAGCTCATCAGGATTCAATCAAAACATATCAGCGAGTTGCACGTCCGTCAGGTTGTGAATAATCTCTCCTTCTTCTGGAGTGTAACTCACAGACCGTCTCACAATCCATTCCAAATCAAGAATCATAGTAAGTTGAGTCTTGATTTGCTGAAGGGGAGCGACATCATACTCATCGATCTGTTGAGTTTCATTTGTTCAATTAAAAAATCAACAATGCACACATTAATCATTAATCTACACATCAAACATAAATTATCATCAAATATATTAATGTAATACACAATTAAAGTACAAAAAGTTTCAAATACATAAACTATCTTAATCATTATTTTTGTCTTGTACTTGAGGCTCGTCAGCTTGAGGAGCTGAGGATGAGGTTCCTTGATCTTGATCCCTTTTAATGCGCCTCTCCCTTGTTGATTATGTCGAGGCTGATGCAGTTGCATCACCAGCTAGATCATCCTCCTTATCATCATTATCCTTTTTCCCCTTTCCACTCTCTCCGGCTTCCTCCTCATCACTGTCTTCTTCTGATTCATCATCACTTGAATCATCATCATCATCTCCATCTCCCTTCATCTTTAGTGGCTCATTTTTCATTCCATTCAACTTTAACATTATCTTCATGTTCTTTTTCTCCAACTCGTCAATCCTATTTGTGGATGGAAGCACTAGCTTATTTTGAGCATGCAGGGAATTATGAGCTCAAACTAAAGCTCTCTCATGAGCTTCGTTCTTCTCAGTGAGATGGGCAATTTGCTTGCCCTGTGCTACATTGACCGCCATCAGCTGGTTTATCAGGTCGGCCCTAAGAACATCCATCACCAACAGCTTAATAACTAGTCTGTTTAGGCTCACTAACTATTCCTCTAACCCAACCCTGGGTAGAGTAGTGCCCTATAGAGGTGGGAACTGGGTGGATGTTCTGGCTTGGGGAATGGTAGGTGTAGTGGTGGATGTGGTGTAAATGGGAGTAGGGATGGGAATGGATTATGGAGAGGCAGTTTTGGGTATAGAGAAGATCCCCAATGATGTTATCCATGGGATGATTCATATTAATCTTTGT
>BJCN01238321.1:8979-22171 GCA_018326445.1 Flaveria brownii
AGCGTGGTTTTTAGATTTAGGTACTAATCTTTTTTAGTAACAGATTGAGCGTGGTTTTTAGATTTAGGTACTAATCTTTTTTAGTAACAGATTGAGGTATTGTATTTTTAATTTTGTAACGAGTTAATGTATTAAGCCTAACAGACGTTAGTTTTTCTGTTAAATTTGAATAAAATGACTAAAGTACCCTTTGAGGGACTATTTTTGTAACTTTATTAATCAATGGACTATTTGTATAATTAACTTAAGAATAAACTTTTCACCACCATCACCGCCACCCGCCGCCCCGGCCAGCACCACCGTTGGCCCCGATACCGCCACCCCCCACCGCTGGCTTTGCTTCTCTCCGGCCAGCACCATCGCATTCGCCTGCCGCCACCACCCCCACCTCCTCCACCAGTACATGAACTACACCCACTTCTCCCTCTGTCCGTCGTCGTCCTCCGCCGCCGGAGAGTCGCTGATCCTTCGTGGGTGCCACTATCTCCACCGCCGACGTTGCTTATATCTGACTAACCTAAAATCACGTTGGGGATTCTTGATTTTAGGGCTTGTACATAGAGCGATGATGGTGAGATGGTGGTGGTAATGCGATGGTGATGATGGTTATGTGATTGATATGGTGGCTGTGCTAATGGTGGTGGTGGCGGTAACTTGGTGGTGGCCAGCGGCGGTGGCTGGCAGTGGTCGGCCGGCGGTGGAGGCCGACGGTCGTGGCCGGCGGTAGTCTCCATTCTGGAACCGACGGGTGGGCTGGGTGGGTTTGGGTTTAAATATTTTGTTTTAAACTAGTTACACAATGGTCCCTTTATTTTGTTAAATAGTAAAATTGTTCCCTTTAATGTGAAAAGACTAAAATACCCTTAATTTAACGATAAAACTAATGAAAGTTAGCCATAATACCTAAAGTCGTTACAAATTTGAAAACACAATACCCAAACCTGTTATTAAAAAAGGTTAGTACCCAAAGCTGAAAACCACGGTAAACCACATGGACTATTTGTGCAATTAACTCTATAAAGTTTAATCAAACGAAGGTTAGACGAGCTTAAACCTAAGTTAGAGTTTGTTAGGACTTAATGCGATGTCACAACTTAACCATCCAGGTTGAAACTTTGTCGAATCACAATAAATGTTATGAAAACATCATTTGTTGTCTGGAAATGACATGGTGATACGTTATTTGTGCAACTGCAATAGAAAGTTAAAGATTTTTATGTTCTTTTTAAGTTTTAACAATTCCAAGATGAACCGTTAAGATATTGTAACCAACATTTTACCCGGTTGATGAAAACGCGAAAAGATGCACATAAAATACGAAGACTTTCATGTTGTGTTTGATGTGACATGCATAAAGAATACACTTCTTTGACTACTTACAATCCGTTATATTGCTTTCATACATTTTACCTACAACAGGTAAAGAGTGATATAGTTAAGAAATTGATAACAATCAACGTAATTACACAACCTGCTTAAAACTGTTTGAATATGACTAGTTCGGTTTGGTTTAACATTTGGTTCTAGAGTTCCAAAAAACCGGATTCACAATTCAAAAACTTTTGGCAACCTATCCTCAAGTCGATCCAAAACTCACAGACAACTTTGGGATCGCATGTTCTAGACCAGAACCGGAACTGAACTAATTAAATATTTTTCATTTTTGCAGTTCCGGTTCATTGTGCGGTCCAATCATCATGTATACTTACAAAAACTATTAGCTCTCCATTATTCAACTTGTCAAAAGACTAATTATACATCCAAAGTACATCTCACCAATCCATACCAACACAAACCCTATCAATTTCTCTTTATAATGTTCTATGTACAACTACACATCATAACATGCGTGATCCATATACGTTAATCTATAGAAAAGTTTTAAGAAAATGGCAGTTAGCGGTTAAATAGATATCGGGCATCCTAACTCCTTAGCCGCGACATTAAGATACTGAATCGGCATTCCAGTTGCAATTCGGCTATGTGCTTCCCATGTTAAACACTTGCTTACATCAGCTTCCCAGTCGATAACATCTATGTTCAGGTATTGATAAGCTGGACCACAGGTGGCGGTTAGAGTGGTCAGTGGTTGACCACTTGGGTTGATCAAGCCCACATGCAAGATGGCTCGAAGGACTGAGGTGCTAAGGGCTCGGACATGAGCACTTGGGTGAGAAAGGCAACGGACTGTAGCCGGTAAGCGACACTGTTTAAAAAATAGATATGAAATAAGTTATGTATAAAACACATATGGTGGTGTTGGAAATATATAACATCAATATGAATTCAATTTTGACCCGTTTATTATAAATGGGTCAATTTTGCTTAATTAGAGGTGACAACTTTGAATCTTTTACCTATGAATGGGTCGATTTGCGTTATGCTAGATGATCTATCATCAATTGGGTCCACAAGGTGCCTTTTCATTATTCTTTATGTTGGGACAAATTTAAAAAAAAAAAAAAAACATAAGGAAAACTTATATTTTTTTCACATAATTTCTTTTAACTTGTTAAAATTAAATGCAAAAAGTCCTTTTTTTCAAAATTAATTACTTGTCAAAAAGGACCTTTTATCACGTTATATAAGGTAAGAGATTTAATCAACAAAAACAAAAGTTGAACTTGAAGACAATTACACCTAGCGCAAGTTGCGTTTTACCTAGCATGATGGTTAGCAGGATATTGGTGGGCCCGTGATTTTTCCATGCATTCTCATAGTTATAATATATGGTTGAGGCAAGTGAGCGCCTCTAAGTCAATTTCTAAAAGCTAGATCTATATTCTCCCAAACTTCAAAAAGTTCATAATTAACTGTTTACAGGATCTTCCAAACCAGATTAATAGAAGTGATGCATGATGACATTGACTTTTTTAAATAAAGTGACTTCCCCCCTCCATTGATGGTTGCAATAATTTTCATTTTGGGATGCCCAATTAGCATTGCAGCTATTTCTTTATTGGAAAATTTTGGGTTTTTTTTCTTTTTGGAAGTAGAAAAGTAAAAAAGAAAGATGCATGCAGATATGGTATACATCAATGAAATTATTCAAATAAGATGCTAATTAATTTGAGTTTATTAGAATAATACCTTGAGAAGATTTGAGAGGCCATCTGCAACTGCCATTCCAGATTCTCCCCATTCGAGCACTGGTTGAACTGCTCTAGCTGTAGCTTCCAAAAGCTGAAACAAGTAATTTATGGGTTCAAATGTTCAATTCATTATTAGCATGTAGTAAATACTCAGATATTAATACACAAACACATGAAAAGCAGAAAAAAAAGGATTTGTGCTTAAATAGAGGCCGTAACCCTGGCCCATTCACTTGGTCGAACAGGGTTTATGTTTTACCTCTTGACATGTCAAGGATTCACAAGAAACTTACTAGGAAACAGGTAAAAAGTGGCCTAAAGTGCATTATTAAAGCCGAAAACCTTGTGAATTGTTTTATTAGAAAAACAAGATTATGAATCTGATATAGCTACAGATTTTCAGACAAAAAGTGTTTAGCATCAACACACTCCAACATGTATCAACCCCGGTTTTGATGTGTGGGGTATGCTTGCCCTGTCTATTTTGCCACCTCTAATGTGGGATGATTTATTGGGTTCTTTGCATAAAATATCAACTTACTCGTTGTACTTTTCTTTATTACGTTGAGTCATTAAAAGGTGACTTTTTTTTCAAACTGGGTCATCACAAGGTAATTTAAAAATGACCGAAACAAGACAAAAGCTTTTCTAATGAGTCCACATAATGATAAAACGTTATAAAACATTCGCATAATGGCCCAAGTGGGACAAAAAATCAAATTTTAATGACTCAAATGTACAAAAAGAGTACGATAACTAAAACAGGACAAAAGGGCGTACCTGGTGCTGCAAAGAGCTCCCGCGTTTTCGCAGGGTCCAGGGAGGGTCCGTCCCATTTAAGGGAAGATGTACGCGGTCTTTCCCCCACATTTTTGTGGGGAGGCCGTTTCCACGGATCGAACCTGAGACCTTCGGTCCCTTAGGAACAGCTTTTACCACTGCGCCAAGGCCCGCCCTCTTAAAACAGGACAAAACTGGAGGTAAATTGGTATTTCTTGTAAAAAAAAACCCATGAATTTTAGAAAAATCACGCTTCCTATGGCAAAAACAATAAGGCGGTGTTTAGTCAGGAATCTCTAAGGGTATCAGTTTGATAACACAAGATGGAACAGAATGTATGTTAAAACTGAACATAATAGATAGGTATGATGGAAAGCCAAGTTTATGGGTATCAAGCGTACCTTTAAACCAAACATATTCAAACACTATCAAACCCATGCCCTCAAGCCAAAACTAAATGATATGTAAAAGTAAAACAAACGGAAATATGATAATATGATACCTCGAGTTGTGGTAGTGTACACGCTTCTCCATCAACAAGCATACCATCTGTAGCACGAAGAAGGAGGTCCAATGCACTAGCCATTATTACTAATGACTCAGGAGTATTATGATTTCTCATTAACTCCACAATCAGTTTAATGATACGTTGGTTAATTCTCCACATTTTTTGAGCAAGATCATCATCTTTTGCAATCCAAGGCTGCAATTCTCTCTCAGCCTGAAAACAGAAATAATAAATATTTTTAAAAACGAAAAACTAAATAACATTCTTCGTCCCTGTGGTTGATCAAACTTACAAAATAATCCTGACAATTTATTTGTTATGAGAGTGGACACTGCGCTATTCAAAATTCTTGCAGATTTGTCCTCTCCAAGTGGAATGACCAAAATATTCTAATATTCTTTTATTTGTGCTTAATCCTGTAAGTTTGCAAGCCTCTGATATAGGGGCCGCTATATCAGCTCATTTACCTTCCAATGGGTCAAATTGGGTTATTTAAACTCTTAACAGTCCAACAGGTAAAATAGGAATAATTTGTTCAAAATGACACATCAAATGGGTAGCCCAAATTGTATTTTTAGAACATTCTAAATCATACTATTCAAAACTTAGATAAAGAATTGAACAAAAAGTGTTTTAGTCAACCAAACGTGTACCAAAAATTAAACTTTGACACATAACCAAACCAACCAACTCACTCATGTCACCTGTATTCTGAATCATTAGTTATGGAAAGAAATTTGGACCTGAAGAACAACGGCAGTTGCAGCCTTTGCTGGTGATGCGGACACCACATTGCATAGAGCATCAACCACCTGCACGGTTAAACAAGGATAAATTCTTTACACAAGAATTACCGTCTCAGAATTTAGTCTCAAAATTATAGATCAATCTAAACAGATTAAAAGGTTGTAAAATGTATGACAACAGCTAGAAATGGAAACAAACTTCACACTTTTCCTCAACCATCTTTTACTTAGTTGCGAAATAGAAAAAAATTACAGTTTATTACAGATTTTAGCAACCAACAACCTTAGCTCGACTGATTGTACCATTAAATCTCTAAAGTCACCATTTGATGTTTTGTAACCAACGCTAAGTAAAAAACTAAAAAGTAAATTCATTCATATGTTTGAAACCGAATCTCTTTTCCTAATTTTGTATCCAAAATTATTACTAAATCTCACATTATATGCCATATGATCTGCTACCAGTAAAAATCATTCATAGCTGTAAATTTGCTACAATCAGTAAAAAAATGCAACTTGGTTGCTAAAGTTGAGATAAAAATATAAAATGCATTTCTATTTGCTATGGTTTTCACTGAAATATATGAACTACAATCAAAATATTACCTGTCTCCATCCTTGCTGGGCAGAAGTACTTTCAGCACTAACTTGTGTTTCAGGTGATGCAATCAACTTATGCCACAATAACGAAACTACAGAAAAACATAATTCTTGTTTTTCTGTCAAAACCGAACTTAGTAAAACTCGCGCACTGTAATTAAACCCGACATGTTTATCCACTGTAAGAAAATTTGCCAACTCAGAAGCATTGAAAGGGAAACTAATTATTCTTGATGACTGCACATTTATGCCCTTATTTTGTCTTTTACCATTGGGGCATACAATAACATCTTTCCATATTGGTGCATGCAGTAAATAAGCTTCCCGAGGTTCTGCTTTGTTGACGATTGAAGCAACGGTTTTACTATGAATATCAATTAAGTTATAAAGTGAAGATGCTGTAGAATGTATTGTTTTATCCCACTTGCACCTGATTAAAACCAAAAGTGCGCGCATACAAGCTTTTGATTGTCTAAAAAGATCGGAGATATGAGCTGCAACCATAGCAGCAGCCACTATTTCATTTGAACTGCAACTCCATGATGTACCAACAGAAGATGGCTTTAAAGAAAATAATGCTTCCAGAATAGTCAACACTCTGCGGGTATGACTAACTGCAGAGTCAACACTAGTCTGGAAATCATTACAAGAATCAACTTGTTTTTCATCATTTGTGTTTGAACGATTACCAACTTTTGAAATCAACGGGAAGATTTGCAGTTCACAAGCAAGAGCACAAACCGCAGCCAGAACATAAGAATCAAAAGCTGAAAGTGGTCCTTGTTTTTTTGTTCTTTTACTATTAGCCCCTTGATTTTCATTATTTTCATCGCGTGCCCTTTTACCGGTATGTGGTTGTGCTTCATGACTCACACAAACGGTTAACACGACAAAAAGAAGTCGGGAAGCAAGTTCCACAGTAGCACATGATTCCAGAAACAACGAATGGACCATTGTTCGAAGCTCCGCGACTGCTATATTCTTGGAAGCGGGCCCGGAAGCATGTTTTGTTTGGTCAACTGATGACTCGGAAGGAAATGTTCTGTGAAGTATGGTTTCTACGGTTGCAACAAATATTTTCATGAGACAAGATTCAGATGGGCTTCCACGTGGCAGATATTCAAGAACTTTCAAAAGAGGTATGTATAGATTCCATGATAAGATAGGTGGTTGTAGGGGGGCTGAAACAATAATTTCAGGGAGATCGATAACTGAAGAACTTAAGGGAATTAAGCCATAAGCAGCTTCCCAGATGGTGCATATTCTCCATTCAACTTCGGGTCCGTGTGCACAGAGCATTGATGCAATACCTTGTGCGGTTGCTTCAATGGTTGCTTCAGTTGTTGGTATTTCTTTCTGCGTAAATTGAAATTTAGAATGTTATATATGTTTCAAGATAGTAATCTCAAGCAGCAAGGGCTACTAGAGATGGTAAAATGGATAGGTTGGGTAATGGGTCAAATGGATCCGCCTCAAAAAGGTAATTCGTTGGCACAGGTCGGGTTAGGTTCACGGAAACAACTTTTGTCAAAAAATTCTAATAAGTAATAATACTTTGTCAAATATGATTACAAGATTCTTATAATCTCAATTATTTAGTTTTTCCTGAAAACATTATTTACGAGGTTTTATGCTTTAAATATAGTCCTAATTGCATAAGAAAATACCCAACTGCAGTCCAATTTCTGTTTTAAGTTCCAATTTCTGCTTTAAATATATTTGCCAGGAAAGACCGTCAAATCTACAAAAAAATCGGCTTAAGGTAACCAACTTTTAAAATTTACAAGTCCGGTAACATGTTATATTGATTATTGTTAAATGGATCATATTTGTCACCTCCAAAATCTACCATCTTAAAAACATTGAAGGGTGTACCTGCTTTTTATGGTTTGAAATGCAACCATTTAGAGATTCGTGTTGAATTTCAACTCCTTCAACTTGTGAAACAGGAGGAAAAAGCAGAGCAGGTTGAGATAATATCCGAAATAGTAAAGCAGCTGCAGAATCTGCTGCAATGCCAGCTCTCATTGACATTGCTGTTCCAATTGCACGCAAGAAGTGCAAATGCATCCAGTTTCTTGGAAGCTGCAACAGTGAATGAATCATTATCGCTCTTATGTGGCAACCAACTTTATCCATGTATGCATGTAAAGGTTCACAACATGCTTAAGCATAAGCCCAGTTCTAGGTCCAGCCCAATAACCCAGACCGGAAAAGTCCAGCCAAACAATCCTACCAGGAAACCCAGTCCTAAGGCCAGTCCGGCCTAACAGTGCCAAACAGGCTGGAAATTAGCAATTAGAGAGCCTGAAGCCCAGATCTTTTGAAGCTAGGACCTTTTGCTATTTAGGACGGCTTTTTGGGCCTTTATTTTTGTAACATCACATACTTTATGTATGTTTGTAAGTAATATGTATGTATGTATGTATGTATGTATACATAGTTACATACATACATGCATGCATACTCATTCCAACAAGAAAGACAAGCAACAGTTATAGGCAGTTCTTAGTTAGAGGAAATAATAAATGATGCCGTGGTATCGATCTTTGTGAAACCAAATTCCAGAGTATCACACACACATATAATTCCATAATTAACTTACCCTCATGCCAGATGCATAGTCTTCTGCAGCTCTAAGAAGCTCTACTAGTTGAACAGCAGCATCAAGAGCATCTGGGGCCCATGATGGTGGTGCTTCTAGAAGCCCAAGAAGAACTCTTTGGGTAGCACTTGGACTAGCAATTGCATAATACCTAAAACAAGATAAGCAATCATGTTTCACATATTACTTTTATCAAGCTTCCATGCAAAACTTAGAGGGTTAATGCCATAAAAACATCAACATACTTCTCATTTTGCATGACAAAGTCCCACAACCAACTTTGACCTACTGAAGTCCTTGAAATTTTGTTTTTAATGGTAAATTAAAGGTTACTTGCATGGTTAGAACATACAAGACACCACATGAGTGCATTTTTGCTGACATGGATTCATATAATCTTATGCGTGGATAATTTTCTCAATGTCAAGGTAGCCGAAAGAGTCTACGCATCAACATCAGCAAAAGAATACCCATGTGGCATTCAGGTATGTGCTGTCTACAACTAACCAACATTTATCATAGGTTTATATAAATTTAACAAGTTCAGGGACTTTGATATGCAATGTGTCAATTGTGGAATTTTGTATGTTAACATGAGAAATCTGTTGGTCTTTTGTGATGTTATATATTAACGCAAAATTATAATGTTTATTAGCGTTACCTATGAAATAATCTTGCATATGGTTCTAGAGCTGGAAGGCCTGCAACAAGGTGTTCATCCATCGATGTTGTTGGTGGAGGAAGTAAAAGAGCAGGAACAGCAGCGGCAGTCAAAGTAGCAGTTTCGTAACGAGACACTTCTTCATCACAAACACTCAAAATTACACCAGCGCCATTAGCAACTGCCCACCGAGGAGTTGATGGAATTAACTGTGGATGCTTTCCAGATCCCCGAGAAGATGTCATTACTGAATATATTTAAAAGCAAGTTACTTTATTTCCATTGAAATGTAACAAAGTTAAAAATTAAAAAATCAAATTAATTTCTTTAAGCTTACCAACAGAAGGTGGTTTGAGTTCCCCTGCAGCATACTTCCCCATGACACCACCACACCTATGAGTATATAGAGGTTAACTTTTAGTTTCTTAAATAGGTCTACCTAATAAACAACAAGACACGTTAAAACGCTAGTTATAAATAAAGATGAAATACTCCTTACCAGCGAAAGTAATCACTTCTGATACCTAAAGGAGCGGCTAACAAGATATCAGTGATCCATGGAGATAAAGGCCTCAGAGGTTTGACCTCACTCTGCACAGCTGGTGAAGAAGTTTGACCATTGGGAGATTCACTTGTTGAAGCCTGACTGCCACTTACGCTTCTATCTTGGTCAACCTTAAAAATCGGTCGGTTGTAGTGAGTTAAGATTCTCAAAATCTCTCCACATGCTAGGGCCCACTGTTCAGAATATTCATTCTGCATTTCAGAACATGTGAGGTATGTTTTCAGTTTCTCATAACATTGACCATAGAGTTGACGAATCTAACTTAGATAGTGCTTGCTTTCTTACATCATCATTTGGGCAGACTAGTGAAATGAAGGAAGCAAATGGGGGAGTGCTTTTATCATACTCCATTGTACCATCAATGATACATGAAATTATTGGAAGAATTACAGTATGTCCATGCTCTGGATGATGAAGGACGAATGTTGCTGAAAAATTTAGTTTTTGTTACGATATGTCCGCATGGGATACCAAATAAAAAGTGATATTAATGAATTATGAAATAGAATACCTAAGACATCATCAAATAGGCGTTTTTCTTTTGACGGATATTGATGGCGAACCAGCTGCAGAATATTTCTCAAAGTGAGGAATGTGCATTACATTATGAGCACCAGGATGAATTTAATATACATAAACATACATGTATACATATATATAGTAGTTGTGTTCTCCATAGAATTAGTGGAAAAAACAGTTTTAGTGGTAATGTATAAAAGAACTTACCTCGGCTATATCTTCAGGAAATTGCTCAGATGTAAATTGACCAAAGTAATCAACATATGCAGTAATTTGTGCCTGGTTATGGATAAAGACGAACACTAAAATCAGTACTACATATATATAGTCTTACATGTATAATGCATGTGTTAACCATATTTTCCCTTTTCATGTATGTGTATATGCCACATGAAATGATGTAACATTTGATAAATAATCTTTAGGTAATAGTTCAAACTAAGTATCACTTATCACTTGTTTGAAACTTCTAAAGAAATTTACCCTAATCATATATCATGCCATATCAGCAACTTTTAAGTAGAACCAGTTAAAGCGAGACAAGTGCTAAAATCTCCAATAAAATTTAAGCTAATTTCCATCTTACGCGTAATTTGTCACCAGGTGCTAAAATTGGGATTAAAAGGTGTAAAGTTCATTTCTATTTTGTGTAGTTGCTCTCTTTATAATAGTAAACTACTTGAGCAAGTGTCTTCATTAATTGCATAGTATGCGCTTATGAACCCTCTAAAAGATTTGCAACTACAAAATGCAACCAAAAAACATAGATTATACCTTACGCTGCTGAGTATCTAATGGGGGAGGCCAAAACAATGACGAGTATCGTAGACCATCTGTCCACCTTGCAGATGTAGCAGCCATATTTGATGTCTAGATCACCACTCCCTTTATGCTAATATTTGCAGAGATGACTGTGAAAACTGCAAGCTTCAATCTTTTGCTACCAATCAATATTGAAAAATGTGATTCAGCATCCTACACACCAACAGTGTTCCTACTTAATAATTCAAATACTACCATAGGTTTGAGTTTAGCAACTCATGATCAAATGCTTTTAAAGCACAATATCTCCTCATTTAGTTTTCATTCGAACAAGACTACATTGCAGTTCTGTGAAATAACAAAATAACAAGTATATCCGGTAAAGAAAGTCTGGTTGTAAGACAATAAAGAACATAACAGAAAAGAAAATTGCAAACGAAAAACAAGAGAAATGCTAAATCCTCGTGATTATTTTCTTAGTACCAAAAGGGTATTGAGTATTGAGCTGGCAGTACCAGAGTGGGTGTCCCTCCCCTTGTGTTGAGGGTTCAAGTGATCAAGTCCATGATAGGCAAAAGGTACACTTAGAAGTAAAATTAGATGGCGTGTGAGTTAGCCGTTAAAAGAAATCATCCTAATGACAAGATTGTGGCATTTGCCATTATCTAAATGAATAAAGCACTAAATGCTCTAAAGTGAGTAACTAAGATTATACCAAGTGTCATACCTAGAGGTGTGAACGAGCAAAGCTGGGCTCGAGCTCACCTAAACTCGAGCTAAGCTTGATTAACTTAAAGGAGTTGGAGTTTAAGTTGTGCTCCTTGGTAGTATTTCAACTCAAGCTTAGTTTGGGCTCGCCTCGTTTATTATTTATTAATAATTTTATTTATATACAATTTATAGTTATTTATGTATATATTTATAATTATAACTTTTATATAAAACACGATATATACTATTGAGTTATTCTTATCATAATCTTATATAACATAATTATTATGTGTGTGTGTGTGTGTGTATAATATTTTAAATAAAAGTTACCAAAAATTACAGGATCTTAGACATATGAAGTTAGGGCTCAAGCTGAAGCTCTTCTGCTAAATAAGCTCCCATACAAATTACACATCTGAACCGAACTCGTTTAAGCTCATACTGATTTAAACTTTTAATAACCAATCTCGAGTAGTTGACCGACTACTTTACACACCTAATCAAAATTCATACCGATAATTAGGCAAAAATTAGGAGAACGTAGCAATTCCTAATCAACATTAAACAAACCTCTATAGAATCAGGTAAAGTAAAACAAACAGCAACAAAACTCATGAAACTATAAGCAGACAACTTAGCAAACTTTTACAGTAAAAAAATCACAAAATATAAACACTAAATCGCCTATTTTCACTCAAAATCACAAAACCTCACACAAACACAAACACATACACACACACACACACATAGATACATACATGTAACATATACATATGCAATTAGCCAATTAGGTATGTATTACGTATATACCTGCTGTACGTACGGATCGAGTTCGCCGGAGGAAGCTTCTCCGGTGATCTTCCGGCGAGAAATTCCACGGGTGCCGATTACTGAAGAGATCGATCTGTGAAGATGATGATAGGAAGATTCTAGAAGAGATAAGGCGATTAATGGTTGAGGGAGAGGATGAAATTGAAATGAAATGTTTGTTTTAGAGAGAGAAAGTGGTTTTTAGAGAGAGAAAGTGAGTGAATGAATGAATGAATTGAAGAGAGAGAGAGATAGATATACGGGAGATCTTTAGCTGTGATATGTGTGGACTTAAAAATCTAATTGTGCCTACGTGGCTGTGATATTTTCCTCTCACCTTATACGCTTATAACCATGATTTTTCTGATTATGTGCCCATAATACCCTTGGGCTTTAGCCTTAGGGGTTTTTTTTTTAGTATATTTTTTCAAACAATTAACTCTCAAAAAGTTTATAAAATTGTATTTCATGTTCGTTTTAATTGTTTTTCTTGGATTTAGTGATTTAGTCCGTACTTTTAATGGAAGTGGATTAAGGGTGTTTTTGTTTGGTTTTGAGCGGTTTTAATAGAATTTTTTTGTTGAATTGTTTATGCATGTCATTTGATCAGGGAATAAATCTGTTGCATTGTCTAGGCGTGTTCATGATGCCCGTTATAGTTATTTAGATTATTTGAATTTAAAGAATTTGATGTTGAATATTAATTTAAACTAATTTTAATTTAGAATTCGAGAACCGGCATCTGAAAATCTGAATTCAGGTTAATGTGAATAAACCTAACTACAAGTTGGAGCTAAGGACTACTAATGTAAATTATAGAGACTACTTGTGTA
>BJCN01238423.1:0-10318 GCA_018326445.1 Flaveria brownii
CATATAGATAATTGCATCTCATGTGTGACTACTTTGTTCGATCCTGTTTGCTCACTCCTCCGTGATAAATCCAGATCCGGAATTTGAGGGTGTGACATAACCTGTGTTTCACGTATGTGTAAAACTATGTTATGGTTTTTATTTGACCCATACCCCTGTCTATACACACACACACACATATAAATATAGGGTAGCGATAAAAAAATATATAAATTATATGACCAGTTTCATTGGATTTCTTTAATTTTCACATAAAAATGTAGTTTTCTTAGGATCCCCTCCCCTTATTGCATATTCTTTAATTACAACAAAATTTCGAAATGACAACTCTTAAGATTTTTAAGTAAAAAAAAAGAGTAAATTACTATTTTGGTCCATGTGGTTTAGTCATTTTAATCATTTGAGTTCAAAATGAAACTTTTAACAAATCAAGCCACGTGGTTTGTATTTTATAACCCTTCAATCTAATGCGCTAACATAGTTAAAATTTTCTGATAGTTTTTAATAAAATAACTAAAATACGCTTAGACTAAAATGATATAAAAAACTTAAGCAATCAAAAACGAAATTTACTCTTATATATATTAAAGAAACGTTTTTATTTTTATTTTTCAAAGGTTTTTTAAATGTATTTTGAAATCGTTTGTTTTATTAAATGTCATTTATTCAGACACTCGGTTTTTAAACATGTTTTTTAAACCGTTAGGTTATTTATATAATATTAATTACCAACTTTGGTATGCTTAGTGGATGAATATTATGTGTTTAGTGGGTTGTACCCAACTTTGTCTTTTTTTTAAACTCTTAACTTTTTTTTTAATATTTTAACCTACTATTTGTACATCTTTTAAAATTTAATCCTAATATTTTTTTTTTAATTTTCATCTTTGATCCCCCATACTTTTCATATTATACAATTTTTTTTTGTTTTGCGTTTCCATCTAAATTTTGCGACTAAGACACCGCAACACGTGTGCATGATTCAACATTTTTACCCTTATTTTTTTCTAGTTTAATGATCCTGTCGTAACGCTGGTTCTAGATTGACTTATTGTTTTATATGTTTTGGCTTACATGGTTCAACCTTTTTACGCTTACTTTTCTTTTGATTTTACTCTCTTCGTTTTGGCTTACGGTGTTGATGATCACTTGCGGTTGTGTGCTATTGGTGGCACTTGACACGGTTTTACGCCCCCGCTGCTAGGGGTATTAAAAAATATCCGAATCCGAAACCGAATCCGAAATATCCGAAAATCCGAATTTCAGATATCCGAAATTTCGGATATCCAAACTTCGGATTTTCGAAATTTCAGATTTTGATTCGGATATTGATTTTCAGATCCGAAATATCCAAAATATATTTATAAAAATTTAAAAAAAGTAAATATTAATTAAATATTTCGGATATTTTTAGATATTTAGGACATTTTAATAAAAAACTTCGGATATCCGATAAAAACTTCAATAAAAATTATTACATTTTTATAAAATTTATTAAATAATACAATTTTTTTGAATTCGGATATCCGAAATTTCGAATTCGGATTCGGATAGTGAAATCTACTATCCGAAATTTTCGGATATCCAAAATTCAGATATCCGAATTTGAGCACCCCTACCGGCCACTGCAACACAGGGGGTTTAGTACCAGTTTTAATGTATTTTCTAACCATTCATCTTAATTAGAAAAACCTTTTTAACCTGTTCAACTTATTAAACTTCTTTTGAAAACGAGTCAGGTAAAATATAATGCATTTTCATTCGACGATATATATTCGAGTTACTATACGTATGAACGTAAATTTAGTTTGAAAACGAGTTCAGGCAATTGAAAAAATTCTATACTTTATCACGTCACATACACTGGCGCCGCACGTGTTTTTTTATGTACGTTTTGAGTTGGTTTACGTGCGACATAAGTTTCCTTTTGAGCCGTGTCAAATATAATATGTTTTATTCGATAGTATAAGTTCAAATTACTCTACATTTTGATCTAAGTTTAGTTCGGAAACGAGTCGGGTCGATTATAATCTATATTTTATCACGTCGTGTATGCCGCTGCCACAACGAGCGAAGGGTAAAATACCTAGTTGTATTTTTAATACAAAACGAATCAAGTTCTTTCTAATAAAATGATCATTTAGGCATAATAAGTATAACATTAAAAAAATATTTTTAAATATCATTAGTGGTGTGAAAACAACCCATTAGCAGTAGAGAAAAATAAGGTAGACCTTTGGTAATAATTACAATAAATGTAAAGTTAATAGAGAAAAAATTCTGTAGGAGTTTTAATAAACACAATCAATAATATTCATAACACTATCTCTTAATTATTAAAATAATAGATTATCAGTCAATACACTTGTGATGTTGTCTTGCTAAAAAATCTTGTTAGGAAAACACTTAGAAAAAATTATAGTTAAAGGGAAAAAATGCATTGCGTATTTTCTCCACCAGATGATTATTACTTAAGTTTTTTAATGTCGTCGCATCCCGTCCTCGTGAACCCATTTCTTAACTGCTAAGGTTGGAAGTGATTAATAAACAAAGTTTTGCCAAACTTTCATTGGGCGACAATATCACCATTTTTTGTAAATAATGTGTGAAATAAACTTCGGCAAATATGTATGGTTCGGTCTCCTTTGATGTATCATTCCTTAAGTTGTGCAATGCATGTTGCTTTATCGTCATGTAAGAGGGTTGGTCCCTCATCCTCCGAAGAAGTATCACACAATCTACACACATGTTGTGTTACAATTCTCAACCAAACACATTCTCGGCCACCTTCATGTAGTACCAATATTTCTAAATGATTAGATGAAGTGGTTGTGATTTTCTACTTCATAGAATGCCATAAAATTATAGTGGCTCCATGTGTGAATAAATACCGTGAGATTGACTAGAATGAAGATCAAATATATACTCTTTATCTGCAAAACCAACCAAACTTAAATATATACTCTTTATCTGCAAAACCAACCAAACTTGGTTTTGATCTGTTAGTAAAATATAAACTCATATCTTGACGACCTTGAAAACATAAGAATATTTGTTTTATCTAATTTCAATGCATCGTTATTAGGCATTAAGATAACGAAGAGTCATTGCATTCACCTCTGGAGACATGTCTCTGTTGGGTGTCAAATCCAACAAATAAATAGTGAAATTATAAACCTACCGAACACACACTAAGAATAGTATGAGCGTAAGTAGGGTTCGTGTACTCACGGATACGTGTCAATTATTTTATAGCAAAAATGTTTTAGCACAGTTACTTGGATTGATTATAGGCTAAGGAAGATGGGGGTTTCAATTAAAAACTAAAATTAAAAGTAAATTGGAAAAACTAGAAAAATTCCAGCAAGCTGACATGACCGTATCAAAACTGTAAAGA
The DNA here is from genome assembly GCA_018326445.1 of Flaveria brownii. Classification (NCBI taxonomy): domain Eukaryota; kingdom Viridiplantae; phylum Streptophyta; class Magnoliopsida; order Asterales; family Asteraceae; genus Flaveria; species Flaveria brownii. The sequence continues at coordinate 3,398 of BJCN01238423.1, forward strand.
AAATTCCACGCGGTCGTGTTAAGGTTCTGCTAGAAAAATGAAAATTGATATTTTTTGTATTTTTTATTATGAAAAAGGAATTAATGAAGACGTTAATTAAATTGTGAAATTAATTCAAATATGAAAACTAATTCCAACATTAAGGTAATTTCTTGATTTGATTTGGCTTACGATCATTAACGATTACAGTGCAATGACTATTTTTAATTAATGATTTGTATCGATACTAGATATCACGCCGTTTCAGATATCCCCTCTATCTAATGTCTAATCAATCGCAGTTCGTTGATTAGAGCCAACACGCTACTCTAAGCTCACGCCGTTCGGATCTTAGCGTACGGGTTGCAACGATAAAAGTATCGATTATAATTAAACACACACGCCGTTTGGTATGCTTAACTAGATTGCGCGACAACGAGAATGAATTCATAGACAAACTTAAACCGTCAATTGTTTTTTATATCAAAAATCAAAACTTGATTAGAGTTTTAAATCTTGAAGAACTTTATTAGAGAAATTAATAAAGTGACAAATTTTATTAACAAACTAATATATACTGGATTAGATCCGGGTTTGAGATCAAGAATCAAACAAAAAAACCATTAAAATAAAAACATCTCATAAACGTTTCACACAAGTTCAAACCAAAATCAAAGAAATTTAAACCTAATGTTGAAACTAAGATTGTTCTAGCCGGACATGAGACTATCAATCAAAACTGAAATAAAAATAAGAACTTACGAAACAAAACACGAATGATTGAGTATCTTGACAATGAAGAGAATTGTAAAAAAACTAAATTGATATTGCTCATTCTTGCTTCTTGAACTTGATTCTTCAAAATAATATTTTCAAGATCTCCAAGATGTCTCCCCCTTTTCCAACTCTCTTCTATTTTATTTATAATAGAGCTTGATTTCCATCCACCTTTTTAGGATTTTAGTTTCTTTAATTTTTTATTCAGGGAAATCTAATGATAATTATCACAATAAAAAATTCCTACAAAATATGGAATTTTCTGCACCTTTTTAAATTCAAGATTCTTCTTAATAATATTTCTTTAATCCTTTTTCTTCTCTACCAATTGCATGAACCTACAAAACCAACTAAAATACACCAAAGTAGATTTCATTCCACCAACAACTATTATATAAAATAAATAAAAAATACATGCAAGGAATGTAAAATATATGCTAAAATTTACTCTTAAATTAATATAATTAATGACAAAATATATTTAACAATCTCATCAGAATCAATTCTAGGTATTTGTGAAAATTCTTACGCTACCAATCGTGTCTTGTACTATATAATCTCATTTTTTATTATGTTTTCACACAAAGACCCATTAACATCCCATGGGTTTCACACCTTCAGGTGCACAAATTATTGGTACAAAACCTTCTCGTTTTATAAGGTAATTCAATTATGCTTCAATTGCGTCTTTCTATTTTGACCAATTATTTTCTATTTTGACCAATTATTTTCTATCTTTACATTTCTCGACATATATTGGTTCCTGATCCTTATTGTTTTCTATTACTTATTGTGCATCCGTTTTCATCCGAACCCCATCTTGTTAACATTATATGAAAATTTTTCATCAACATCCAGTTCCTGATCCTTATTGTTTTCTATTACTTATTGTGCTACATTATATGAAAACTTTTCATCAACATCAATATTTTTTTGTTTTAAACCCTTCTAAACATGATCTAGTTTGTCGAGATCTATTCGTTTTCAATTACCTAAATTTTGCTACGAACCATCATGTCGTCTGTTTCTTCAAGAGACTCATTTTCTAGCATACGCTTACTTCAACTTGATTATCTTTATTGTTTGATCCTTTTTTCTCTCAAAGGTTTATATTGGTGGACCCAATTATTATGCCACACTTTAGGCATGCATTAGAATCATTATTAATATGTGGTGGTCTATTTAGGACACTAATTTTTATAGAAGCATTAGCAGCTAGAGTTGCCTATTTTGGGTTCTAGCCTAAATCGGTTTGGATTAAATTCGTGGGTTGGGGTCAAAGACTAAGAAACCGGGTGTGATCAAGTTTCGAGTCGAGGCCAAGTCGGGTTGGGGGTGACTAAAACCCTACCCAATATGAACCAGTTAGGGTCGAGTTAGTACCAGGTTGGGTTAAAAAAATAATTTTTATAAATATATAACAAAAATAACTTTTATTAATATTTAAAATTATAGAAATAAGAAAATATAAATCGATTACAACAACATAATATATAACCTAATTAAAATTAGCTTAAAATAAAAACTAAAACTTAAAAAAAGCTCTTAAATTGCTAACTTAACAAATGGTCTTTTATGAGCTTGCTCATATTAGGCAAAAGATTCTTCAACAACAATAACATCATTGCTAATATCTTTCAAAATTTCTATCCGTTTATGCTAGATTATATGAAATCTTTCAACAATTGGTTGTATTCTTCTACCTTTTGTTGTTATTTCATCCCTTGTACGCAACTCGGTTAAGAAATCATATGGAGTCGACCAAACATAGGTAGTTAACTTCACAATGGGTTGTAAATTTTTAAATATTATTTTTAGTTCATTCTTTGCTTGTTTTCATTTGTTTAAACAATCACATCTAAGGGTAATATGACTTGCATGCATGTTACATGGTTGGAGAGTTTCTTGAATCAATCTTGTCAACCGAGGGTTGTCGAAGTAATAGAACGACAAGCCTTCTTATGAACTTTGTCATTCGTTATTGCACCATATTTACATTGAAGTTTCATGTACCACCTTTGATTTTGATTGTTGTTTGACCTAGATCCGTGTGCTTGTCAACGACTTGCAATATCATGTTATATGATTTTCTCAAAGTTAGGTTCGAATCCAATTTGAAAAAAGTCACTACAAGCCTTGCAACAAGCATTGATTTGATCATTCGACATCTCACATAAATCAAAATTACACCAAAGCTCCAAGTCCTCGGTGTTGGTAGAATACCCATAACAGAAGCTTTGCTTGAAGAAGCACCAGTTGGAACGAATGATGAAACGTTATTTAAATTGGTTTGGGTCCAACTTTTAAAACGTTATCTAAATTGGTGTGTGCTTCGATACCCATTCCTTCTTTCTCAAATTTATTGGCATGCACAGAAAGTCATGAGCTCTTTATCAAGACCCTACATGGATCATCTTCACCTAATTTTGCCTTCTCAACCTAAAGTTCCAAACCCCACATATCATCTGCCAATAGCAGTGGATCGTATCGACCCTTAACTTGCCACCGGGGCTCTTATGGTCTCTTAATTAGGAACCCAAACAATCATACTAGAAGACCACCTCACTCTCAACTTTGCAGGAATCAAGGACACTATGAAAATGCTTGCCCTAACTTTGCTACTTATGCTGTGATTGCCAGAAAATCAGATGAAAATTTGGCTTGTGCTATTCAACTTAATATGAGTAAACTCACCAAAGATAATAACGTGGATGTTATGTTCTCCTATCCCTACTTTTCGATTCAAGACCATCAAACCAAGCAAGTGCTAGTAAAGGGTTACCATGAAGATGAATATGTATTTTACATACCAAACATGAAGCCTTAGTTGCTTCTTCTATTTGCCCTAAAGCCTCTTATAAAGTTTGGCATTCAAAATTAGGATATGTTTCCTTTAGTATGAAGCAATTTCTCCTAAGACCTCCTATAAACTTGGCTATTTATTTATGACATCTATTTTGTCAATAGCAGGCCTTTGTTCCCCATGTCAAATGGCAAAAGTAGGAAACTAGTTTTTGATAATAATAATATTAAGCATGCATCTCAACAGTTGGACTTAATACATTGTTATTTATGGGGACCAACATTGGTTCAATCCGTTGAAGATTACTTATATTATATGGTGTTTATTGATGATTACTCATGCTTCTTGTGGTTTTACCCTTTGCATGGCAAGTCGGAGTTTTATGACGTATTATCTATGTTTATGATGTTTGTTCAAACACAGTTTTCAAGAAAAATAAAATTTCCAAAGGGATTGGGGTACCAAATTTGTTAATCACCGGGTGCAGAAATTATTTGAACATCATGGAACGTTCTAATCATGTCCGTATACCCTACAACAACGCGCCAAAAGGAAACATCAACATATTGTCGAAATTGTGTTGGCTTTGCATTTTCATGCTCATTTACTGGCCAAGTTTTGGGTAAATGCTTTCTCATCCGCCATATATATTATTAATAGGCCACCCATACAAGTACCTATAAATAAGACCCCTTTCGAAATATTATGCAACATAGCACCCTTTCACACTACCTTTCGAGCTTTTGGTTTGTAAGGCCCTGATCCCAAGAAACCTCACAGTTGATCATCACAGCAAAACATAGATTTGACACATTCATTTAGATGTATAATGCAGCAGAAAAGTAAAGTAAATTTCAATCCATTACAACATAATCAAATTAAAAATTTAATATTGTCTTTAAAACCTCAAATAGTCTTTAATGATCTTCTTAACAATCTTCTTAGTCAGGGATGCCAGCCTTCAAATGCCAAGAAGATTTAGATCCATGCTCTCATCCCTTAAACCTTTAAGCTCACATGTCAACTAATATGCATAAAGAGTTAGCTTCGCTGAGTGAATTCTAGGTTTACTTTATTGAATAACTTTTTTGTAAGATATATTAGCTTTAACATTTGAAAATAATCATCACCTATCAGAACATTGATATACACCTATTATCGCTTTATCAAATACTTTATCCTTAAGACTTTCAATTAATTTATAACTATTACTCTTCTTTACTCGTCAATTCCCAGTTACTATCTGTGCCTATGATAAACACAAGACTTTACCGACATGCCAATCCAGACTTTACTGTCGTACCCAAACATGCCATTATTGTCATGCCAATCTAGGCCTTACTGACATGCCTGTTCGAGCCTTTACTTTACTGTCATGAGGGCACAACAAATGCAACCCTCCTTTATCAATTGGTTGTAAGGCTTTACTTTATCAAGGTACACGTTATGGGCCCAATAACATTTCTTTAAGTTTAACTTACATCTTTAGTTTTACATATACTTTACACATGATAAGAAATAAACTCTTAGTCTATGCTTTCACATTTCTTTAATAATGCGAGATAAACCATATAACCGACCCTCCGCGGGACAACGGGGGTTCGGGGGCGGCAGCCCCTGATAGCGGAGTTCTAGGGGCGGGAGCCCCTAGTGGGGTCCAAGGGGAAACGCCTCTGGCTGGGGCCGGGCTGCTAGGTCAGCCCGCAAAATTTTTATCTTAAGGACTTTATATAGCATATTTTGTTATAGGAAAATTTATTTTCTTGTTAAAACCTCTTGAAAATTTTGCCTTGAAAACCTTAGGTTTACTATGCATAATAGCCCCAAAAACATGGAAAAACTTGTAAATAAGGAGATCTAGAACTCACCTTGTCGTTAAATAACCCTGCGTCTAAGGTACTTAGCCTATGGTTTGGGTCACACGGTCTGCATGATAGTTAACACAAAATAGGTCATTCTCTACACAGTTTCACCAAAATTTCGCTGGTAATTTCGCTAGTTTCGCTGGCAGTTTCGCTGCCAGTTTTGCCCGGCAGTTTCACTGCCAGTTTCGCCCAGCAGTTTATCTACCATTTTCGCACTGCAGTTTCGCTGTCAGTAGCACCCAACTTTCGTTGAAATTTCCTAGTTTCGCAATATCTACGAGTCAACCTAATCACTAGCGACGTTACCAGCGAAACTATAGTTTCACTAGAACTTTCTTAGTTTCGTTGTATGAGCCCACAGTTTCGTTGATCGGGCTCATAGTTTCGCTGCACGAATTGTAACACCCGGATATTTTCCTTCTAGCTGACGAAAGAAGAAAAAGAAATAAAGTCCAAAGTCGGGGGGCCAAACTTGCCAAAACGGGGGAAAAGTTGTAAATATGGGAGATTAAGAGGGGGAGGGCAGCCACTTCCTCTCCACTCTTGAGAAAACACAGCCAAAAGAGAGAAGAGAGGAAGAAGAGAGTAAGAAGAGAAAAAGAAGAGAAAAAAGGGGTGATTCGGGTCGATTCGGGCCCGAAATTCGTTGTGCAGCAAGTCCAAACGAAGCTCTTCATCTTCTTCTTGTTTGTGTGAGTTCTAGGACCCCTATTTTACTTGTTTTCAACCGATTTTGGGGCTGGAACACATAGAAACCCAATTTTGAAAATGTGTGTGTTTGACCCATTTGGGTGTGGTTGTGTATAGTGTGTTTAGAGTGTGATTTCGGGCTTGTGTGTGCTTGAATTGTAACGCCCGTACTTTTTGTTGTTTCATTTTTAGTCCTTGTACTTTGTAATTCAACAATTCATACCCTTGTACTCTTGAGTCTTGATCAATGGAAGTATTATTAAAAGTTATTCTATATACTTATATGTTACACATTCTTAAAAGAAACGTTATATGCATTCAAATATACTTACGACACGCTGTAAATATAAATTCAGTCGGAATCATACGTAACCGGGTATTCATGAACAAACCCAACCAACTTGTAAACAAGCCCAAATATTTAAAATATAATTAAGGGTCTTAAAACACGTAAAATAACCCAAAAGAAAAGCCCGAAACCAAGTCCAATGGTCCAAGCTCAACACAAACACAAGTTGTGATCGTAACTCTCGAACCATATCAAGATCAATGCACCAAAACCAATTCTCAGTACCTAATATTAAATTACTCTTCTCCATATGAAATTAATCTAAAAATGGTGAACGTAGAAAAAAACCGCATGCGAAACGGAGTTATAACGAAGCGGGAATCGCGAAAACAAGTTTGATGGTTTTGTTGACTAGTCAAACCAAAACCCACTCGGGTTTAAGCCCATTTTCCTTTTTTTAACCTAATTAAAGCCCATTAAATCCAAATCCTTCCCTTTATAAACTAGCCTCCACCCCC
>BJCN01238881.1:835-15340 GCA_018326445.1 Flaveria brownii
TATGATAGGCCTAGGTCCAGTACCAGGAACAGAAAGGTATTGCACATGGCAATGGTACACCTAAACTTTACCTTAGGTACTATGGTCAGAGGTGCAATGCACCGTTATAGAAGGTCTATGATAGGCCTAGGTCCAGTACCAGGAACAGAAAGGCATTGCACATGGCAATGGTACACCTAAACTTTACCTTAGGTAATATGGCCAGAGGTGCGGTGCACCGTTATAGAAGGTCTATGATAGGCCTAGGTCTAGTACCACAGACAGAAGGGTAAGGTTTATGCTTGATGTAAAGGAAAGAGGTAATGATGAAAGAGTAAGATTGACACGAAAGTATGATGAATGAACGAAAGATAAAGAGTAAACGAATGAAAGTAATGAATGATGAAGATAATAATGATATTATCTATGTGTACCTATGATGTATGATCACATGAAAGTAAAGAAACGGTTTTATCAAAAGAAAAGTATGTTTTATTATAAAACTAGAACTAACTCAGCAACACTGACTTTTTATATGTTTCTAGTTGGCAGGTAATGTTGCTGAGGATGGCACGAGGCGGCTACTCAGCTCTTTTTGGATGGCATTCTTTGGTATACCGTTTTTGCATTGTAATGCGAACAAATGATGTTTTGTAATGAGTGTCGTATTAACATGCAAAAGCATTTATATAGAAATGAAATGTATGTTTAACTGTTTCCGCTGTAACGTTTTTATGTAAGAGGATGAAAATATATCTTCTATGTGCAATGATTGATCAGCTGTAAGCGTCCCGGGAACGGGGCCTTACAAAACGTAACTTTCTTGAATAATCAACGTTAGCTAGCATACATACAACCTAATTATCATGATAACATCATCAAACAACAACAATTTCATCAATCATGAAAATTCCCCAAATCAAAAGTTCCTACTGTTGTCCTAATTTGATCTAGAACATCAACATCCATATCAATACATGAAATTAACACCTATTCTAGCATCAATTCAACAATACTAACATGGAATCACCATCAATTTCAAATTATCATTACTAATTTTCGGATTTAGGGTTTATCAAGATCAAAACTACGAAAAACCAATCAAAACTAACCTATATATGTGTAGAATTCACTAATCATGCTTGCAAACACCTTGTAATCACTTGGCACCAACTAAAATCGATTTGCGTGTGTGCTTTATTGGCTGAATTTCGAAGGATGAAGGGTGAGAATGATGGTTGCGGCCGAATGGGGAACAAGGGGGCTAGGGTTGGGTTTTGCAAAGTTACCATATTTGACATTACCTTTAAGCCATCATTTAACTATGTTTTTATAAAATTTAACCTTTGTAGCATTTTTTTATAATTTTAACTACAAGTTATAAATATTATTATTTAATAATAATAGTCATAAATATTTACAACAAGGCACATAACACATAAAATATATATAACACATAGTCACATTATCGCGTAAGATTTACAAAATAAATATTTAAAATCTATAAATTCATAAATCACATAATCACAATCAATAACTAACATTATTAATTAGATTATAATTGTTTACCATTGATTATTATTATTAGGTCACAACGTTCAACGACAACTAGTATGTGCTTTCGACACGTGTATGCAAGACTTAACTGAACTAACGGAGTTTGGTAACGGAAAATTATCGGATGTCACATAGATAGAAGTAAAGTGAAGTGTTACAAATGTAACCAAATAGAACACTTTGCTAGGAAGTGCAAGGCACTAAGGACTAATGGTGGCCAAGCACAATCTAGGCCTAGATGGTCCGAAAATACAAGAGGAAGAAGAGATCGTGGTTGAGAAGAATGATGTGGAAAAGAAGGATACATCTAAACCCGATGAACTTAAGACAAATTACACTCCTCCACCTCCATTCCCTTCAAGACTAAAATGTACACAAAAACAAAAGGAAGAACAAGAATATATGGAGACATTCTGTAAGGTAGAGGTGAAGATACCACTACTTGATGCTACAAAACAAATTCCTAGATATCTTAAATTTTTAAAAGAACTTTGCACATAAAAAAAGCTTAAAGGTAATGAAACAATCAATGTAGGTGAAAATATTTCTGCTATTCTACAAAAAAGATTAGCACCAAAGTGTAAGGATCCGGGTGTCTTTATAGTTCCTTGCCAATTTGGGAAACTTAGCATACCTCGAGCAATGCTCGACCTTGGAGCCTCGATTAAGTCTTACCATACTTGATTTTCAAAACACTTAATATAGGATTGTTAAAGAGGACTGAGGTAGTCATTCAATTGGTTGATCGTTCCATAGTACACCCAAAAGGTGTATTAGAGGATGGATTAGTCCAAGTGAATAAAATGGTATTTCAAGCTGAGTTTTATGTTTTGGACATGGTGGATGATGATGCCTTGAATTCAAGTTCCATTTTGTTAGGAAGACCATTTTTGAAAACTGCAAAAACAAAAAATTGATGTTTATAGTAGTACCCTTTCAATAGAATTTGATGGTGAGGTTATCCATTTCAATATATATGATGCTCTGCGATACCCAAGTGATGCTTCCTTTTTAAATTGGTTAGATGTTGTGGAACCTTTAATTGTTGATTGTTTTGAGTTATTTAATCATGATAATCTAGAATTGATGTTAAATAGAATCATTGATAAACTAACAACAAACAAGCTTACTGAAAAGTTCAAGATTGGGGAGGATTTGATGGAAGTAGTAAAATTTATGGAAGATCAAAAGAAAGCAAGGTATGAATCACAAGAAATGCAACTATCAATTACTAAACAAAAGTTTCTTCCATCTATTTTGTAGGAACCCGAGCAAAACCCTCTCTAATCACCTAAAGTATGCATACGTTGGGGAGAAAGAAACCTTGCGTGTGATCATATCTAATAAGTTGACAAGAGAGAAAGAAAATGAGTTGGTTAACACACTCAAGCAAGACAAGGAAGCAATTGGGTGGACCATAGCTGGCATAAAAGGTTTGAACCCATTAATTTGTATGCATAAAATCCTCATGAAGAAAGATTACAAGCCAAAAAGAGAAGCACAAATAAGATTGAATCCTCTCATTATGGAGGTTTGAAGAAGGAGATCCTAAAGGTGCTAAATACGAGCATGATCTACTCTATTTCGGATAGTAAGTGAGTAAGCCTCGTGCAATTTATGCCTAAGAAAACAGGTATCACCGTGGCTAAAAATAAACAAGCCAAATTGGTCCCAACTCGTGTCCAAAACAGGTGGAGGGTGTGTATAGACTATAGAAGGCTAAACGCCTCAACTCGTAAGGACCACATCCCATTACCATTTATCATTCAAATGCTGGAAAGATTAGCATGTAAATCTCATTATTGTTGCTTTGATGTGTATTTTGGTTTTCATCAAATACCCGACTGGAGGACCAAGAGAAAACAATGTTTATGTGTCCTTTGAGGAAGTTTACGCACCGGTGGATGCCCTTTGGGCTTTGCAATGTACCCGACACGTTCCAAAGGTGCATGATAAGCATATTTTATCATTATGTTGAAGAGATATTTAAAGTTTTCATGGATGATTTCACCATATATGGAAATTCTATTAAAGAATGTTTGAAAAAATTGACTAAGATTTTAGAAAGATGTATTGAGACTAATCTTGTTTTAAATTATGAGAATGTCATTTCTGGGTTGATCAAGGTCTTATTTTAGGTCATGTTGTCTCTTCAAAAGGTTTAGAGATTGATAAAACTAAAATTGATATTACTAAATCTTTACCTATCCGAATAGTGTGCGTGAAGACGTTCATTTGTTGGTCATGCAAGATTTTACTGAAGATTTATAAAAAACAATCCATGATAACATGACCAATGTGTGAGCTTCTATAAAAAGATGTAGAATTTGTGTTTTCTGAAGCATGCAAACAAGCTTTTGATACCTTGAATACTTCATTGGTTAGCGCACCAATAATCCAACCGCCAGATTGGAGTTTACCATTCAAGATCATGTGTGATGCGAGCAATCATGCGGTAGGAGCGGTATTGGGTCAAAGGAAAGATCAAGTATCCATTATGATTCAAGAAAATTAGAGCATGTTCAAAGTAATTACTCAACCATAGAAAAGGAGTTTTTGCTATTGTTTTTACTTTAGAGAAATTTAGATAATGTTTATTGGGTACTAAAGTAATTGTATATTCTGATCATGAAGCTTTGATGTACTCATGACAAAAAGGATGCCAAGCCGAGACTTGTCAGATGGGTGCTCTTACTTCAAGAATTCAATTTAGAAATTAGAGGCAAAAGTGGGAAGCAAAATATAATGGCAGATCACCTAAGTAGGATCATAAACAATAAAGAGCCAATGCCTTTAAATGACTCATTCCTGGATGAACACCTATTTGCTACTCAAATCATTGCTCCTTGGTATGCCGATATCATAAACTACAAAGTAAAAAATACTTTTCCTTTTGATTATTCATGCATTTAAAAAGATAAGATAAAAAGGGAAGCAAAAAGATATGTTTGGGATAAACCATATCTTTGGAAATATTACACTAATCAAGTTAACAAAAGATGTATCGACATGATGAGGTACCTTCTATTTTAGAATTTTGTCACTCACAAGCTTGTGGTGGGCATTTTGGCCCAAAATGGATAGTAGACAAGGTACTTGATTCAAGTTTTTATTAGCAACGCATATTTCTTGATTCATACATGTTTTGAAAATCTTATAAACGATGCTAGAAAACAAGTAGTCTAAAGGCTAAATATCAAATGCCCCTCACACCTATTCATGTTGTAAAATCTTTTATGTAAGGGTCACTAATTTTATATTCCCTTTCCCATCATCATTTTTAATTTATATATATTATTAGCCATGGACTACCTCTCTAAAGGTGTAGAGGCAAAGGCCACGAGAACTAACGATGCTAAAGTTGTTTCAGGTTTTGTGAAAGCTAATATATATAGTAGGTTTGGCGTTCCAAGGGCATTCATAAGCAATAGAGGATCACACTTTTGCAGCAGGACAATCAAATCACTTTTCAAAAAGTATGACATTGCACATCGTGTGTCAAGTCGAGATTTCTAATCAAAAGATAAAGTTGATACTTGAAAACATGGTTAAACCAAATCGTTAAGATTGTAGCTTGCGTTTGGATGAAGCATTGTGGGCATATTGCACCGCCTACAAAACACCCATAGGTATGTCACCATTTCGTCTCGTATATGGAAAAGCTTGTCACTCCCGATTGAATTATAGCACAAGGCTTTTTGGGCCATTAAGCAATTCAACATGATGATTGATGAAGCAGGGGTTTATCATACATTACAAATTCAAGAGTTAGAATAAATTCTCAACGATGCTTTCGAAAACTCTCAAATTTATAAAGACAAAACCAAAGCATTTTATGCTAACGTAAACACGTGAATATTTCAGTGCAGGTCAAAAGGTTTTGTTATTCTTATGAAAACACAAATTATTTCTTGGAAAATTACGGACCTCCTGGGTCAGACCGTTTGTTATTATTAATGTTTTTTTCTCATACTATAGTAGAAATTACAAGTAAAACAGGAAAAATATTCTAAGTGAATGGGCATCGGTTGAAATTTGTTTTATGAAGGGTTCCAAAAAGAAAATGACGATTTAATGGAATTAGAGAACCCGAAGTACGAGCATTAATAAGATCTACATCTAGCCAAAGACATTAAAGAGAGGCGCTACGTGAGATACAACCCGTATCTTGTTTTTTTCTATTTTTATAATGTTTTAAATTTTTCTTAGTTATTTATTTTCATCTTTTTCAAAAAAGTGTCAAACAGAAGTTTGAAACGGTCGTGTCAAAAAGTTTTCATAAAAATGAAACGTCCTTGTTAGGAATGAAAAACAAATTGAAAAACGGTAGCGTAACGATTGTTTAGTATGCCAGACACGGCCGTGTAAGCTTTCTGAAAACAAAAAGATAAAGGCTCACACCATTCTCTAACCATAGTCCGAACTTCATGACTACACCCTTCCTTCGTTTTTCCACCACCATTTGCCAACATTTACGACCATAGTATACTCATTTCATTTTCTTCTCGAAGACTCGAGGACTACGCTTAATTCAAAGCTTGGGGAGAGGTAATTTCTTTTTCTTACTTATCATTCAATTGCACATTGAATTAACGTTTGCATCATAGTCATGGTAATATGAGTTTTGCATTACATTATTTGCATAAAAATGAAAAAAAAAATAAAAACAAAAAACAGGGCACACCTTCGTAGTACTGGGAAAGATTTTAAGAACAACATGAAAAGTGATATTAACTTTATCATAGGCTGCTGCAAAAAAAGGTTGTTAGTTATAAAAAGACAAGTTCATCTTATTATGCTAGTGTCCTTTGTTCTTGGATTTATAATGATAAAACACCTAATGTCCATGTGTTCGTAATGCTGATCCGATTACATAAGGAGACCGAGACCTAGCAAAAATAGGTTAAGAGCCGAGTTCATCTGATTTATAAATAAATAAAGAAAAAAACCAAAAAAGTGAAAAAAGCAAAAACATATAAAATATAAAATAATAGATAAAAAAGTTATTGGCATACTTAAATGACTAATCTAACTTGGATTAATTGATATGAAACGATAAATCCAGAATATAAGGGTTAGAGAACCATAACTAGCAAATTGGGTACATGTGTTAAGAAAAATCTCAAAAGCCTCATTTGTGCATGATAATTGAAAATTAGCATAATAAGATGATTTTATACTCATACCTTTTATACAGGGCTAGGATACATGTTGTCAATATCTTAATCATGCTATTATTTGCTTTGTTATTATTTGTTTTCACTTCCCGCTTTATTCATATTCTTGACTTACTTGAAGACAAGGAAATGTTTAAGATTGGGGAGATTTGCTAGTTATATTTTTAGACGTTAATTATCATAATTTTAGAGTATATTTTGGCATGGATTTTCCATTCCTTGCATTCATTTTTCGTTTATTTTATGTAGTATTTATTTTATGGAATGAATCTACTTTGGTGTGTTTTGGTTGGTTTTATAGGTTCATGTAATCAGGAGAGAAGAAAAAGGCTTAAAAATATTATTAAAGAAAAATCTTGAATTTTAAAGAGTGCAAGAAAAATCTATCATTATAACCTTAAAGAATAGCTCAAAGTCAAAAGCCTACAAAGAAGGAGAAATTAGTTGTAGGAAGAGATGATAAATAGGGGATCTTAAAACAAAAGAAAGGAAGAAAAAATCTAAGAAGCGGAATTTGGGGAGCGCTTTGATCGACGAGAAAGAAAGCAAAAAGAAAGAATCGGAAGATTCTTCTTGATGGAGAATCTTCCTTTGAAAGACAATATTAATTGTTTTTATAAGTAAATTTTATTTATTTATTTTAGTTTTGATTGATCTAATCCTCATGTCCGGTTAGAACAATTTTTATTTCAGCATTAAGGTATAATTTTTTTGATTTCGTTTGAACTTATGTGAAACGTTTATAAGATATATTAGATTATTATTACTTTGACAACTTTATTAATTTTTCAAATAAGGTTCTTCAATATTTAGCACCCTAATCAAGTTTTGAGTTTTAATATAAGAAACAACTAACGATCTAAGTTTGTCTATGAATTTATTCTCATTATAGAATCACACAATCTAGTTAAGCATATCAAACAACGTGTGTTTAATTATAAATAATATTTTTATGTTGAAACTCGCATACTAAGATCCGAATGGTGTGAGTTTAAAGTAGCAGGTTGGCTCTAATTAACGAACTACGCTTGATTAGACATTAGATAGGGTGGATATCCGAACGGCGTGATGTCTAGTATCAATACAAATTATTAATTAAAAATAGTTATTGCACCGTGATCGTTAATGATCATGAGACGAATTGAATCAAGAAATTACCTTAGTGTTAGAATTAGTTTTCATATTTGAATTTACTTCACAATTTAGTTAAACGTTTTTGGGAATTCCTTTTCATAATTAAAAAAATACAAAACAAATGTCATAATTCGTTTTCTGGGCAGAACCTTAACATTGCCACGCCAAATTGCTGAAATTTGACATGGTCGTGTCAAATTGCTGAAATTTTTATGATATTTTTATAATTTACTTTAGTTTATTTTTTAATTAAACACCTATCTTAGTTAACCCATAGCCGATCAAAGTAACTGTGCCAAAACATTTATGGTATGAAAATATTTGATACGTATCCCTGAGGATACGAACCCTATTTTCGCTCATACTATTCTTAGTGTGTGCATGGTAGGTTCAAATTTTTATTATTTATTTTCTGGATTCGACATATAACACTGACATGATAAAAGTACTTCCCCCAGACAGAAGGCATGGGGATGTGGCACAGGAGGCACGGGAGCATGCCCTATATAACCTCCTCGTACAAGCCAACCAACTTTTACATATATCATACTAGCTCAAGGCATTGACTTGGGAGGCATGGACTCTTGAAAACCTATAAATAGGATGTCATTTGCAACTTTGATAAGAGCTTTTGGAAGATGAATTGCTGGTGTTCCTTATCGGGAATCCAACCATTAGAAGTACTTGAAAGGTTTTGAAGGTCCATTCAACAATTAGAAGAAGCTTGAGATCGTTTAACATCATCCATAATGGATCACCTATTTTATTATTCTAATTACCGATAATTTCATTACTATCTTCTACCTTTATTGTTATGTCAAGCTCACTATGAGCTAAACCTTTCTTTATCATCCTATTTTAGTGACACTTTATGTAACTTATGATGAACTAATGGTATTGTTTATATTATGTTAATGTTATGGTAATTTTGGGTAAACTTTAGATGATTATAAACTTAAAACTAATTGTGTAGTTTATATTATGTTAATGTTATGGTAATTTTGGGTAAACTTTAGATGATTATAAACTTAAAATAGAATATTTTTAGAAAACCATATCTACTCTAAACCATGAGCATACGTGCTATAGGACTTAGATTAAAGATCTTATTACCAAGTTAACTGAATGCCAGATTGAGCTTGTGATCGGCAAAGCCAAGGAAAAATAAGAAACCTTCTAGAACATTATATATTTATCCTTGCATGTAAAATTTTGTTATCAGAACAAGCAGGGGTTTGGATCAAATGAAATAGCTCCTCTACACACATTACTATCTGTTAGAGAACCAAGGTGTGCAACTTGTAAAGATGAGCTACCTCATATTGATCCTATCCAAGAGAAAGATGAAGATGAAGAGGATATAGTAAACGATGAACTAGGGATGACCAAGTCTGCAAGGAAGAAGTTGATCAGGGCTGCAAAAGAAGATCAAAGAAAGTGCAAGAGATCAAGGCGTCCTTCAAACCCAAGAAAAAATAAGTTTTTATCTTTACTAGGTTTGAAGTGAGGAAGATGGAAGACTTAACCGAGGATTCTAGTACCAAGAGTCCTAGTTCAAGTTCAAACCATCCTGGTAATAAGAAGAAGGTTAAACCATTATGCACCACTACTGCACAGGCTGGACCATCCAACTCCAAAGGCAAGGATTCACCCTCAAAAGCATGCTGCATTATCTAAGAAGATGAAGAATGAGTTGGAAAAAGATCAAAACAAACCTTCTCCTCAAGACAAGAATCTTAGAAGAAAGCCTATGGAATGCATCATATGTGGTGGTATAACTCGGATTGCATTTACAATCCAAAGGGTACCATCCATATGAACAAAAAGAAGACTACTTAGAAGAAGAAGAAAATAGCTTCGAAAGGAGAATCATTTTCCTTTGGAAGTTTCAAGGTGAACCAAAAGAAGATAGGTGGAAAACTATCTTCGGAAGCAAGTTCTCATGCCCGGGGTGATCATTCCTCAAGAGCATATCCTTCTCAGAGCCCCTAGGAAAGGGAACATGCTTTCTATCTGAATCAAATAGTGATAAGTCTTTCTTTGGCATAAGACAATATGTCATGTAAACTTCAAGAACAAGAACCGCTATATCCTCAAGAACGGTTTTCAAATACTAGAAGATTGTATCCTTTTGAAAACTTCCCGTCAAAACGACACATACATTGTTGATATGAATACAGTTTCAGCTTAAACTCCTAAAACTTTTTTAATATCAAAAGCATCAGAAGCTGTTTCCTAATTATGGCATAGATGACTTGGACATTCTAACTTTAACAGAATGAATTAATTGGTTAAAGGTGATCTAATAATAGGTTTACCTTAAAAAAATTTTCTAGACAGACCACTACACTGCATATCTGAAAGGCAAACAACATAGAGGTCATATAAGTCTAAATTGGTAAACTATAATCAAACACCACTGAAGTTGCTTCATATGGACCTATTAGGACCAATAAACATTTTGAGCATAGGCAAGAAGCAATACTGTCTTATAATAGTAGATGATTACTCCAGATATGCATGGGTATTCTTTCTTCTACACTAATCAGAAACAACTGAATTCATCAAATCATTTATCACTAAAATTGAAAATCAATTAGATCTTAAAGTCAAAACTTTAAGAAGTGATTATGGTATTGAATTTAAGTCAACAATTCAGTGTAGCAAGGACTCCTCAGCAGAATGGAGTGGCTGAATGGAGGAACAAAACATTAATAGAAGCTACTAGATCTATGCTAGCAGACTCCCTATTGCCCATATCATTTTAGGCAGAAGCTATAAACATAGCTTGCTATATATAAACAAATTATAGCCATAGTCAAGCATTTGGTTTTGAATCCAAAGCACTTGAGAACAGCATGCAGAAGCACCTACATATTTTGACTCCGCTATTGACACAAACATATTTGTTTGTTTCTTGCACTACCAGGAGATCAATCTTGATCCAAGAAACTGACATCCTGCTGTTGTTGATTTTCCATTGTTGTTAAAGCCACCATAGTCACTATCAATATATGTAAATAAAGAGAAGTATCCATCTTTAGGATACCACAAACCAAGTGCTGGTTTGCCTTTCAAATATCTAAAGATCCTCTTCACTACATTATGTCTGATTCTTTAGGATTTGCTTGATATCTTGCACACATGCAGACTGCATACAAGATGTCTGGTCGGCTAGCAGTAAGGTAAATTAATGAGCCAATCATGGATCTGTACAACTACTATTCTATTGATATTCCTTCTGGATCTAGTCCAAACTTCAATCCAGTTGCAAATGATGTCTTGCTTGATGTGGAATCAGCCATGTTGTACTTCTTTAGGATCTGATTCACATATTTTCTTTGATTGATGAAAATCCCTTCTTTTGATTGTTGTACTTGAAGCCTAAGGAAGAATGTAAGTTCTCCCATTGAACTCATTTGAAATTTGGATTGCATAAGGGTTTCAAAATCTTTGCAAAGTTGGATGTTTGTGGAGCCAAATATGATGTCATCTACATAGACTTGTACAACCAATAAGTCTTGTCCTTACTTCTTCAAGAACAATGTTTGATCTATCTTCCCTCTTGTGTATCCATTATGTAGTTAAAAGTTTGATAAAATTTCATAACACTTCCTAGGTGCAAGATGAAGACCATACAGAGCTTTATCTAACTTATAAACTCTATGAGGGAATTCTAGGTCTTCGAACCCTCATGTTGTGCCATGTACACTTCTTCATCTATCTTTCTATATAAGATTACATATTTTACATCCATTTGGAAGACAATGAAATTTTTGGATAAATCATATGCAAGGAACACTATGATTGCTTCCAATCTAGCTACCAGAGCAAAGACATCGTCATAATTAATGCCTTCCTCTTGAGTGTAACCTTGGGCAATTAGCCTTTCTTTCTAATAACAATCCGTCTACCATCTTCTTTGTTTCTATATAGCCATCTGGTGCCAATAGCATATTGACCTTAAGGAAGATCAACCAACTGTCACACCTCTTGCTTTCTAAATTGCTAAAGTTCTTCTTACATGGCTTCTATCTAACTGTTGTCTTTAAGAACTTCTATGATGTTCTTAGGTACAGTGAGGGATATAAAGCAAGAGAACATATTTTGTAAAAAACTAATCTTTTTAACACTTTTTAAAAGGTTTTAAATCCAAAATAGAAACATTATTAATCAATAATAATAATCATATACATTCTCAATTAATTACAAAACTCAGATTGACTTCTTGTCAATCTGACATTAAGGTCACCTATGATGTTTTCTAATGGATGATATTTGTGGGCCCTAGTTATTTCAATCTGATCAACATGAATTATTGAATCAAGACTGTTGATGGTTAGGTAAGGTGTTGATGGTTGAGCAAGAGTATTGGATGTGGTTGGTTCATCTGGCTGTGGATTGTCATGAAATTTTTTGGGAGAATCATTGAAGAAATCTAAGATTTTATTATCATGATGTGTGTCTGGTAGGAATGATAATCATCATCTTCTTTAGCTATTTCTTAATGATGCGACCTGATTTGCTTGCTTTGTTGAGGATCAATAGAAGCTTGTGATGGATTGGTCACATGAGTAGATGATGATGTTGTGTTTGATGATGTTCCTTTTGAAGTGTTTGTTTGATCTGGTGGAGTTGTAGCTATTGTACTTGATAGAGTTGTGGTTGTTCTCCTTGGTGGATCAGAAGTTAATAGAACATCAATATTTGTTAGTGGAACCATAGGATATTTAATATCTTCATTGGTACCCGAAACATCAAAATATGACGTGTCAAATGGTTTTTTTATAAAATATATATCAAACAACCCGTCAGATCCAATGACTTTCTTAATGAAAAAATGTTCATTGAAAACAACGTTAGTTGTTTCTTCTACTATGGGTTGTATACTCCGAATGCTTTGGAACTTCCAGAGTATCCAACAAAGAACCCATCGTCTGCTTTAGGAGCATACTTTGATAGATGTTCTCTGGTGTTTAATATAGATATATAACAACCAAACACCTTAAGAAATCAAATAGATGGTTTTCTTTTAAACATTAACGGGAAGTTATAAATTTATGAATTGTAATTGTAAATATCATACAAGTTTGAAAAATGTATGAATTAACTTTTATTCATGAAACCAGTCTTTATAATAAACTCACAGCTAATGAACTAGAAATGGTTATTAGAGATCATATCACCTCGACTTTCTGATAAGTTACGGATTTGTTTTTATTAGTTTGAAAAATCTACAGTAATTGCAGTGGTTTTCTAAAATTAATGGTATTATCAAAAAAATTTGAGCAACACTCTTTTTAACATTAAGTTTCAAAAATCATATATTGAAAGGGTACACAAACATTACCTAGATGACTAGAGGCTCGGTGGTTATTTTGTAAGTTACTCATTGCAACTTTCCTTGTCACTAAGATGCCGGTTATGATAACTCTACGTTGGCTTGCATTTATAAATATTAACATAATTACATCAATCAGTATTTTTAGCCATATCACCAATTCATCTTACTAAAATGGAACCTAATAGAATGATACCCTTGCATCATTTAAAGAATCACCAAAAGTCTATATCTTAATTTATCTTTTATCAATTTAAATTATCTTTTCGAAGATAAAAAAGATTTGGTCACTTCAAATAAAACTTATCATTTTATAGATCAAAACCCAAGTTGATCGTCAATGATACGAGTTATTAGTAGGCTAAGTGTGCCCACGTATTGATAGATAGTTCTTACAAATTCTATATTACCACACGACAAGTGTATTTGTCTTTTGTGTGTAGTTTAGTGTAAGTAAAAACCATTTAAAACTAAATTTGTATGACAAACCTTTATCAACATATATATAATTTGCACACATCAACGCCTATCGCCTTCTTTGTGTTCTTGAATCTTCCTTCATCTTATTAATCTTCTGCAATCTCTCATTGATGTTTTCTATTGTATTGTCTATATGATAGCAGTAGTGGTTGAATTGGTCATACTCCCAATCAAGTGTTAGACCTTCCAGTCAAAGGATGTTGCACAATGTGTGAGAGGGGGTTGCTTGAGGTTAGATGCAAGAGCGGGTAAAATGACCTTTAGGGAAGGCTATTCTTTT
The DNA here is from genome assembly GCA_018326445.1 of Flaveria brownii. NCBI lineage: Eukaryota > Viridiplantae > Streptophyta > Magnoliopsida > Asterales > Asteraceae > Flaveria > Flaveria brownii. Next base: position 14,784 of record BJCN01238881.1, read on the forward strand.
TCCTAACGGTTATCCTACCCTTAGATTCTTTAGGGTCCAGAACAGGTGGTGAAAGCTCTCATGCTAGAAGGCTTGCCTCACGAGTTTCCTACCTGCTCATCAGTGAGGGGTTGTTTGAGGTTAGATGAAAAAGCAAGTGAAATGACCTTTTGGGGAAGGCTATTCTTCTTCTTAGGGGTGATCCTAGCCTTAGGTCCTTTAAGGACCAAAACAGGTGGTGAAGGCTAGAAGGCTAGCCTTATAACCTTCCCACTTCTTATAAGTGATAGGAGAGTATGACCAAAGCTGGCGATTGAACTCTAATCCTCCTCAGGATCAAGGATATGTCATAATGTGGTGTCACTAAAATGCTCTAACGGGTCAATGTTTTCATCAGAGAACCATCTATTAGATGTCATGGATGTATGATAGTAATAATTTTTTTATATTCATGGATAATTGTGTTAGTGTTCTAACTATATGTATGAGCTATTAGTTACAGTATTAGGTGTTGATACATGTTAATGTACCTAGTTTATGAGCTTGAATGTAAAAGTCTTTCATGTCTTACACATGTG
>BJCN01239029.1:0-11036 GCA_018326445.1 Flaveria brownii
GACTTGAATTGTCATCTTTTATATATTCTATGTATTGAAAACTATGGAATGCTCACCAACATTTTTATGTTGACCTTTTATTTTTAACATGTTTCAGGAATAACCCAAGTATGTGTTCTACTCTTTGAAGCGTATCTCACTTAGGACTGGACTTAGAGAAATAAACAATGATCTTGTTACTTTCAACCTTGTATTCATTATGTATCTTTGTTTGAGCCTTTTACTTGTATTGTTACAATTGAATCTTGATTAATATATTTGGAATTAATAATATTGTTATGTGGCTGTGAACAATCGTAACTCTCACACTTCGACGATTCCGCCGTCAAGGTTGGGGTGTGACACAAGAAGAAGAACAAACACAACAAGAAGGTAAACCTCTGTAACATCCTCATCCAGACCATTTACGCATACCTATTCGAGGAAGAGGAGGTACCTGTCTAAAAAGGCTAAGGGTAAAAGACCTGTGGAGGAAGACAAACCTGACAAAAAGAAACAAAAGGATGATCCAAGAAGATTAGTTACTATAGCTGAATTTCTTAAAGAACATGAAAATGCTGAGGAACAACTCAAGAAAATGATTGACCTCATACCAGGTTGATGAACCTATGATCAAAGACAGTCCTGTGAAGGTAGAATCTTCAGTGGAAGAAATGGTGGAGAAAGCACAAATAGATGATTTGATGATCAAGGCAATGTTCCTGATCAATTATGGTTATGATGCAGATGAAGTGTTTGGGATGACTTATGAGTCTATGGTGGAAAAAGTAAACAAGATGAATCAACTTCTTGATCCTACTCATGTGACTGAGTATGAAAGAAAAATAGTCAATTCTCCAGCCACATTCACTACTCCCCATACGCAACTATCTAAAGCTCCTAAAGCTCAATATCATGATCCTTATAACATGACTAATAGGGAAAAAGAAGGATTATCTCTCCAAACAAGGATACACCAAAAGAAGACTGGGTAACATGAAGACAAACTCCTTTAGAGCCGCAATCCTCCAAATGATTAATGATAAGAAAGAAAAGATAAAGAAGTTAGAAGAAGAGGTTATGGGTAGGAAACCCAGATCAAGAGTGTCTAATCAAGATATCCAGCTCACCACCAAAGACCATGATATCTTGGAACCCATACTTAATAGGAACCCTGAGTGGTTTGTTGAACCCTCTCAATTGAAACTTCAAGAGGGGTTAACCACATCAAAAATGATTTAGAGTGTGTCTACTCCAGAGGGAAAAGTAGATATAAAAATCATTGCCTGGAAGTATTACACTGACTGGAACATGTTCATGATCAAAAGGATCTCAGGGTTGGTTCAATTCTTCACAGAGTACACAACTCTGGTGAACTCCCTGTAGATTCATGATCTGAAGGAATTGGCAGATCTTGAATTGATCAATTACAATGCCATGAATAGGGGATATGAGTTTGAAGAGATTTTGAAGATCTTTAAAAGAAACAAAAATTTTGACTCGCTCAAAGCCATCTGCTTAAGGAAAGACAAAACTTTCCAAAATCCCCTCAAGAAGAAAAGAAAAACAAAAAGTACTGAAGAGTTGGTATTTCCTGAATTGAATGTAAAACCAACTGATTCATTGAAAAGAAAGATGGTGGCTGGCACCCATACTTTAATACTAACCTCTAATGTGTTCTATGATGAAAAGACATATGAGATGGTGATTGAAAGAAGGTGGGGAGGAAAACAAGGGGCTGAAATCCTATTGTTTAATGGATATGAGGTTAGAGATCAACAACAAGCTTAGAGAGGCTGATATGTACTTCTTCCTGAAGTGTACCAAGATTTTAAAGATGGCATATGATAGCATAAACCTCAAAAGAGAACAAAGAAAGAAGAAGAAGAATCCTCCCAACTTGGGAAGTATAGTGAAGCTTAAAGTAGATGTAGATGGATCTCTACTGATCCACAGAGATGGGTTGTCCACTATTAGTGTGTGGGAACCAGTATCTCTGAGGAAGATGCCTGTTGAAGCCATCCACGCTATGAGCCAAATGAAGATACATGTACAGAGCCGAGAAAAGATGAAAGATGCAAGAGATTTTTCCAACATGATCAAGGCCATCTTGAATGCATCACCAGTCCAAGCATCAGTAAAATACCCAGTAGAATCTTCACAACCACATCCACCATCAAACCCTTGAAGTACTTAGGCTGTATAATCCTTAAGGGGAGTATTGTTGGAACCTGAAAGGATCATACATGCCAATTCAAGAGGTGGTTGATGGTTGTTCTTCTGGTGAAATCCCATAAGTCCAAAAAGATATGCGGGTGAAGAATAAAGACAAGTGTTGGCTATCCGCATTTGTATATGCGGATGACCAATGAACAAATGTTAACAAGTGTTTCTTCTTCCGCATATACAAATGCGGATAGTCTAAACAAATACGGATACACAGAAGAAATGCTGACAAGTGTTTGCTCATCCGCATTTGTCAATGCTGATGACTAAACACTTAATGCTGAAGACAAAGAATAAATGTTGATGAATTCCAAGGCATCTACATTAGTTAATGCGGATGGTCAAATACAAATGCTGATGACGCCTTTTGTACTTAGACTAGTATTGTGATATAGTTATCAAGGTAGTTTAGTCATTTTGTACAGGCTTTATGTCAACCTATAAATAGAACAGAATATCAATCTTATGTAAGTTTTTCGTTTTGCAAGAAACATAGTACTCAATTTACGAGGTTTTAAGGTTGTCAATTCACTGTATTGAAAACTCTAGCACCCACTGTAACTTGTTTACCACCAATCAATATATAAAGCATTTATGAGTATAAATTCAGCATTTAATGTTCTTTGCTTCTATATACTGCTACTTAATCATTAACTCAATCATCATATTCTATCCTTGTTGAAAGTCACATCAATAGAGAATCTCATTCGCAGACCTAGTCAGAAAAAGGTATCTCAAGCTCAACGTGTACAGAGGATAGTATCTAAACTAACACCCAAACTACAACCAACAAGACCTGAGCCCACACCTTTTCCTTTCCCCATCAAAACTGAACCCACTATTGAACCTTACACCCCTAAACCTACACTATCAACCTTACCTCCACCCTCATCCATTGCCTCTCAACAACCACCACCAATACTGATCCTGAATCCCAAAACATAACCCAGAACCCAACCATTACCCAAGCGATCCTCTGAACCATCTAAGCCTTTGACCTTAGAGGAATTCAAGGAGATCAAAAGGAAGCTCGTTAACTACATAACTCTGAGTGACATCTCTTGTGAGGAAGAGTCCATAAGACTGAGATATATTGATGGCTCTTCTTGTTCTCTCACAAGAGATGCATTTCTAGATCTACCCCAGTGAACACTGGACCAAGCTCTTCAACTCTTAGCAACAAACTCAGACTCCTCAAGGAAGAAGAGAAGAAGCTGAGGAGAAGATTGGTGACTTTACTGGACACTAGAAAAGGGGATAAACTTCCTAACATGCCCCTCACCCCAAGGAAGAAAATTGTCCATTGGAGGTTCGATGAAACTTCTCATAACTTTGTTGTGGAAAAAGAGAATTGTGAAGTCAACAGACTTGCATACCATCTCTGCTACACTCAAGCAGATTTGATATTCCTGAGTTTGCAGAGAAACCATTCTCAAATCCTTCCAACTCCTAAGTAGCTGCTCACATCAAAAATCACCTAAGCAGCCTTCATCTTACTAAGCTAACCAAGAAATCAAGGACTGAAGAGGAGTTAAAGTTGAGAAAGGAAGAAGGAGAGGGTGCCACTATAAAAGGAAGTTCATTCCTTCAAATAGTTGGAGGCCCTGCTTCAGATTCCATAGTTAGATGGGAATATGACTATAATTCCCGTCAACTAACTCTTTTCAGAGGGCCATAACAAAGGCTACATGTCATCCAGAGCAATAGATTGGATCTCCTATCTACAAATGACTTGTACAAACTTCTCAGCACCACTTTAGAAAAGAACAAGGAAATTGACAATTACCTTCTTTCATTGGTCTTGAAAGTTTTGAAAAGTAGAAGGGAGTGAAGTTTTGATAGCATCAGTCTAGGAGAGTTTGTTGGATCGAATAAGGCTGGTGCAACCAAAATAAACTTAGAAGATTTTAAGTGCAACTGAATGAAGACTTCCGAAGACGAAGATGCACCTCCAAAGATATATTGAAGATCTTCCGAAGCTTAAGAATGAAGAACTTTCAAATGAAGAACTCAGTCTTCCAAGACTAAGTAGTTCCCCTTCTGAAGTTAAACACTTAGAAGATTCAAGACAAAGTCTTCCGAAGGACAAAGTCATGAAGACTTACAGAAGTCTTGGAAGAAGTTATCTCTTTCGAAGTATAAATGGTTTCGGAAGAACTTATTCTTTCGAAGACATTTAACCTTCGGAAGAACTAACTATGAACCAGTGGGAAAAAGTATGGTTCAACTGACACATGTTGCCAACTCTGATATACTGCATGGTGCTTCCCTATGCTCATGTAGTTGGCCATACTTTATTTCACTGTTCACCTTTTATCAGCTAGTACAGCTTTGGTTGGTGACAAAAGGTAAGTCACGGACATATCATGAGTACCTAATCTAGGATAGTATTTTATCTTAGATACCTTACTTCTAGCAATGTAGTATTTGTCTAATTGTAAGTTCCAGCTGGTTATCTAAGTATAACCGGCTATAGATAGTAGTATATATAGTTTCTTAATGTAACTCATTCAAATATGCTTGTAACACTGAGTTGAGAAGTAATATATACAAGTATCCTGAAAATTATTTCTTGTGTTCATTAACTTATTATATTATTGTCAACTTAGTTTGAGATTCTGCTTCATCAACCGAGTAACACTTAGTAAGTTTGTGAGATAAATTTTGTGTTAAGAGACAAACACCGATCCTGCAGATAGAAACTTGGAAGTCTAAAACAAAGATAAAAAACAGCAGACTTGAATTCTTGATTATAGTATGTTCATCATCACTCTATTGTTACAGTAAGTTTAGCCTTTAAATTATCATTAGTATTAAACTAGTATTAAACTTCCATGTTATGGCAGGGACATAAAACCTTGACATGTAGTACCAATTTCACACCAACATATGCGACCACCAACATCAAAAAATCTCGTACTAAAAAAATAAAAATGAGAAAAATAAAACTAAAGAAAAGTAGATGTAAAAACGTAAAACCCTACAAGTGAAATGTGAAACATTAAAAACAATAACTAAATTGATCTAAGATGTCGGGCTTTATAACAGGGCAATTGAATAGAAAAAATTTAAACGTAAAAAAATTGAACCACACCCGTAAATTTCGGCGTGTCTCGTAAGATTTAAACCACTAAAGCTTAGGTACAACCCATATTGCACAAATAAGTTGATGATTAATCAGTAGTTATTAATTACGATGTTTTGAAAAGAACCAAAATATACTTATACTCGGACCACAGGTTTTGACTATGCGTTGCAGGACGTGGTTTTAAGTAAATTATATTTCGAAACACACGTAAATATAATCACGTCGCATTAAATTTAGAATTTCTAGAAACATTACGTTCTTATGAAAAATATACTATATTTGATACGGATCGATTTCGGATGAAACTTATGTCTCAACATAGATAAAAATAAGCACATCATTATTGTATTCAAAATTTTAAAAGACATCATATGTATATAAAATTATAAGAAAAAACCAAAAAACAAAAAAAAATAATTATAATAGTAAAATAATACCTTTTAAACTAAAGCAATTACCCAAATCAAACCAACTTACACGTGCCATGCATATGCATCTTTGGGTTGTACTTGATGCATTGAGTGTTGTTTGCTTTTAAAAGTTATAGTAATATGTGTGACACTTAATTAAGATGTAATTATGGATGCAAGTATATTTCTATTGCCGGTTTTAGAAACGCACCCGTTGGAGTTATGCCATACGTCAATCGACATGACTATCACACAAGTAGCGGTTGGTTGGCTATAAATACCCTTCAAAGGGTACATTTATTCTGTGAATGATAGTTTGTTTCTCTCCAATTCTTCAACTTATTTTCCATTCTCACCGAGAAAAAGATCAAAGAAACATCCCCTTCTTAACATGGCCTCAGAGCTATGTTCGTGAAAGACATGTGGAACTTGTGTGTGATCCAACGTATGAAGTAGAAGTGTTTTCAAATGGTGTTCAGGAGACGACTCATCTCTTTTCCCCTCACTGTTATGACTAGATGTCTCACGAGGAAACAGTTAAAAATGTTCGTGGGATCATAGTAGTGGCACTACCACATTTTGCGCAACAAAGTGGAGAAGTTCAACATAGGAAAACAACATGCTGCGCACAACCAAGATGTATTTCTAAAACTATCATACTCATTTCGAATTGAAGCCTTTCATATGGTTACATCAAAAAGTATTTTAAAGGTAAACAAACTCATAATAATTATTATGTCCACATGATAAAAAAACGTGTTTTATGTGCCAACTCTGAACGGGAACATTCGAAGTGTGGATTAATTGACAAAAACAACAGTATTAAGTTGTATTTGAAAGAGACATGTTATATTTCTAAACCTTACGAAGATAACAAAGCAAAGGTTAAAAACATCACTTGAAACTCAAAGGATATGAATGGAACCATCTTGCAGGCCTAAACAACAATCAATATTAAGTCTCAAATGAACACTATGAGAAAGCTCTACTTTTGAAACCATCTTAATTGAGGCAGATAGGAATGATACAAGGGATAACAAAGGAAAAAGACCCATTGTGTAGCCAACACGAGTATCAACCCTATAAGATTCTGTTACATTCATGAATATTTTACACAGTGTCACAAAAGTGCAAGAGCATAAAAATAAATGAGTCAGAGTAGTTCATTAAAGAGTTTTTTTAAGTTAGAGGTCTTGCCCCAATACAACTAAAACGCATTTTTGGACATTGAATCAATCTCATGGACCTGTATATGATAGTCCAGATTACGATACAATTAACTCAAACAAACTATGGACTACTGCTGCATTAGAAAATAGGATATAACATTGAAATAGCATAACCACATTTTATTCAGTCAAGCATACTAATATGATAATCATTGATTGTGGCTTGTAGAAAAAGGCTATAGAGGTGATTGAACATCTAGCCCTGATTGTTATGTAAACTAGTATTAGTATTATTATTATTATAACTATTGAGGAGGTGAACAATGACCTATTAATGCATAAGGATGAAATGGCAGTCTTGTGCTAGTTAAAATGTGAAGCTTTAGTATATTTAAGACGATTTTGGACTGAATTTATTTGATTTATATAATTTGTTGTGAAACAGGCATAACTCAGGTTGGATGACCCGACAATGGAAACTAACCCTAGCGGAGGAATCATCCACTACGGGGCAACATATTAGATGAATTTCCCAAGTGATTGATTCACAAAACTGGCAAGGGATGCATCATCCCTACCAATAAGTGTATAACTTGCATGTGAGTAGCAGAGTTATGTAGGACTCATATGCCGTTCAATAAAATGTAGAGCTTGTATGTTATTTGGTATACATTCTGGTTTAATGTCTTAAGAAACTCATTGATGAAAAATATGGTTGATTAAGTGCATTAATGTACAAACAGAAAGGCAGTTAACCGTAAATAAACTATGCTCCAAGTTTATGCAAGTGTGCTAGTGCCTTCATAATCTATGGGATTATACAAAGCAAACACATTTTTGTTTTGAAGCATTTTAAGCAAATATTAACCTACTATAGTTTGACCCTACAAAACAAAGGTTTTTCCTCTGAAAATGATAAAAGCGTCATTTTTAGATAGAAAACTATACAACACATAGTCATGTTAATAGGGTAAACATCCAATTGTTCTAATGAGACACTATAGTAGCTTTGAAAAATGAAATGGATCGATTCAATTTTGTAGTTCTAGGATGTTAAATTCTTGATTTTAAAAGCGTAAGACAACACAGATGCTATTTACAACTGCATTTACATTCAATGAAATTGCCTTTACATTCATCTAAACAAACTACATATATTTGGATTACCTGCTTCATACTACTCCGCGGCTTGATAAAACCGGAGCAATTTTAACGCTGAAACATTTACCTGAAAATTCATATATTTAAATAAAATATAACAATTATAAGAATACTTATAAAACAAAGTAATACAAACGAAAATAAATGCAGAACCTGCATTTCTTCTTCACCCTCGGAAGGGAAATAAAAACCCGTTGAGCAATTCTGCAACAATTCTGGGCTTTTTATGTACTCTTTGTGTCCATCACTAGCTTTCATCTTATACTTGAACATCTGAAATAACAGAAAAATCCTTAACATACAAGGGACTATTTGGACATGCATATACAGGTGGGTCAGGTTCAAGTCAAAACAGGTCAAATAGTCAAAGCATGCTACTTTGAAAAAACAAGTCAAGTGGGTCCGAGACAAAATGGCCACTGAAAAAAAAAAGTAGGTCAAACAGGTACAGATAAACTGGAAGCCTTAAAAAGAACAACAGGCTGCTATATAAAGAACAAGTCAAGTGGGTTAACTATGTTTTTATGGCAGCTAGCAGCCGCGGTGCGGTGCGGTGCCGGTGCCAACCGGTAGGTAATGGTAAAGCCTGAGCACACTTTCATCCATTCTTCCCTTCTTAAGTTTTACCTTTTTGTATAGACGTGCGTTTTGGAACTGACTATCTGAAGTTGCAATAGTCAGTTTTTTAACGTCTGAATAAATGGTTCTCCGTCTTATTATTTAAATATAAGAATATCAAATAACCAGAAACCAGATAATCTGTTCAAAACTAGTTATTGGTTTTATAAAACAAAAACTTCTAACACATTTAACTGACCTCAGAAAGAGAGACAGTTGGTTTCTCTAGCTCATCTCCATTAAGGTCTATACCAGTACCCTGGCATTCAGGACAAAACGCAGAATATATTTGTTTTTTTACATCCTGGTCGCCTTTTTTTAACTTTGCTCCTTTTTTCCGCCTATATCTTCTCTTTACTCCAGGACCAACTAACTGTTTTGTATAAACTTCAGAGTCACACAAAAGAACCCAATGTATAAGACACGAAATATGAAACACATGAAATGCCTGCATGATTATATATATATATATAAATTAAGAGTCAGATAAAAAGAGAACATTCAAAAGATTAAACCAGATTGTGGAAAGAGACGTGTACCCCATTCAAGTTTCTACTACTGCAAACAATTCTACCAGTTTTCATGTTAACAAGTGTGGCCACGTTTTTCCCGGGAAGCATTTTGTGTTGACAGATGTCACAAACTCTTTCGGAAGCTAAACGCTGACGTGCCCTGATTTCTTTCCTAGTGCATTTGCTGGGTACAAGTCTTAACTGCAGCGATTTATCATTGTATACATCTAATACATTCCTTGAATCAGAATTACCCGAATCTTCCCCAGAAGATTCTTCATGCTGGCTTAAAGATTCACTAAAATCTTCACGATCAGATGATGATTTCCTCTTCTTTCCTGTAACACCCTTATTTCCCTCAATTTCTAGTCTAGAACTTGATGAAAGAAAATCCTGCAAGTCGTCAAGTAGCCCTTTTCTACCGAGGTCAAAGTCAAACGCGAACGACACAATTGCAAAATCATGATACGGGATCCTGTCATCACTAACGGAATCATCTTTACCAAGCCACTCACACCAAATTCTCCTGATTCCTTTCGAAACTTTATCTTTCTCAAAATATCTAACTGAAATTTTTCCTACACCAACTTCTCTCACTTGTAAATCAGAAACTTTATCTTTACATAGCACATCAGGTATTATCAGATCATTAGCATCCAAACTTCCCTCAGAGGATAACTCATAATCAGATTCATTTTCCTCAACAGGAACGATTGCAAGACTGTCTACAGTACTTGTGCCATTTGACTTTGAAGGTAGCAAGTGATTTTCCTCATCAGACGAATTATGAAAGAAGAGCATCCCATCATTAAACGGAAAAGGGTTTTGTTTCAACAAAGTAGCCTTAGCCGCTTCATACATGTGCTTATGAAGATGGCCTCTTAGATGATCTTGCAGCACAGAATCACTATAACACGGAGCCAAACACAAGACACAGAAGAATATAACCTTCTTGTTGTCTTCCCTAAGTTCAACATACGTATGGCCCTTCAATCTCACATTTCGTAGCGCGGTTCGAGCCAACTGTTCCTTCAAACTCATAACACCACTTGTTTCCACAAACCCTAACTCCTTCCCACGTCCAGCCATTCAATATGAAACCCTAGAAATCAGGAAATTCGGAAGGTTTGACGAAAATGGATGAATGCTAGGAGTATAATTGTATGTTTTCCTTTGGATTATCTCTTATCTTTCGGTAGCGGATGTATGCTTAGGAAACCCTAAACGCAAAGAACAGAAACGAACGTATGAAGTGGAATCATGTGGTTAAGCAAAGGAAACCCTAAACTTAGAAGAACGAGGCGTAGATTGTATAGAATTTTTGGGGAAGCGTAGGGGTATTAGATGGAGCATTAGAAGGGCTTGTTGTTGATTTGCACAGAGGATGAGGGTTGCGATCATAGTCATAATCTCCGAGTTCGTTACAACAATTTGGAGTGAAGAAAGAAGAAAGAAGAGAGAAGAGAGAAGAGAGAGGCGTTGGATGAGTGTAGAAAGAGGGATTTGATTCTTGGCCGTTGATTTGACGGATGGGTGTTGATAGACGTCGCTAGCCTGGGGGATCAAAAGAATATATTCCATGTTACCATATGATGCCACCGCATCACCCCAATATGTATGTTTTCCTTTGGATTATCTCTTATCTTTCGGTAGCGCAGCACCCAGTGACGTAATGCAATGAATTATATTGAGCACAATGAGAAAAAGGCACATTTGGTTAATGAAAATAATGAAATTAACAATTAGATAGATGATTTTATTTACTTAAATTTATTTCCTCAAATTTATTTCATACCCTCTTCTTTCTTTCTTTTCTTTTTTTATTTCATTTATTCTTTTATCATTAGTCATCAACAGCATCCACCCACCCACC
>BJCN01239083.1:0-10361 GCA_018326445.1 Flaveria brownii
AATGCAAGTGGGAGTGAATATGTGCTTCGACTGTGGGAAGCCCGGTCATGTGGCGAAGATGTGTGGAGTTATACGGTGTTATAATTGTGGCGAGGAAGGCGATAAAACATGAATACTTAAACTACAGAGCTCAAATAAAAGACTTAGTCTCCAAGTTCACTGGGGCTCAAGCCTAGCTAGTGATAGCTGAGGGTAAAGCAGAGAAGTATGCTATTTAAGAGCATAACTTCAACACCATTCTTGCATCATCCTCCCACTCAAAGGTGTGCTATCAAAACAAGAGTGGGTTTTGAACCAATAAAACTGCTCTACCACATTCTTATGTGTCTATAAGACAGCCAAGATGTGGAACTGATGAGGTGTAAGGCCCCATTCCCGGTCACCTCGTAGTTAGCCAATCATCGCATCATTTCATATATAATATATAATTCATAAAATAAGAAGCAGAAATAAATTTAACAAAAGCCATCCATTTCATTGATAATTACTGTTGTTATGCAATACAACATTATTCAAGTTACAAAAGAAATCATTTGTTAATTGCATTACAAAACAACAATAATATTATGCGTGAATGGATGCCAGTCTTACGCTGCCGAGTAGCCTCCCTGTGTGCCATCCTCAACAACATTACCTGCCAACTGTAAATGCATATAAGTCAGCGTTGCTAACTGTAAATGCATAAAAGGCTCATATATGAAAATACTCCTTTCATAAAAATACTTTCTTTACTTTCGTACATGATCATTCATCATACATACAACAAGTCATAACCTTATTCTTTATTCATTATCTCACATATTCGTTCGTTTCACACTTTATCATTACCTTTCATAATCGTTCGTTTCGTACTTTATCATTTCGCTCATTTCGTACTAATTCTAGATCATGTCAAGCTTTTCCCCCATCGTGGCCTGAAGCCACCATTCCGGACACAAAGCCTCATTACTAACTGGCACAAAGCCCGTGGCCAGAAGCCATATTCTGGGCACAAAGCCTCATAACTATTTGGCACAAAGCCCGTGGCCCGAAGCCACCATTCCGGGCACAAAGCCTCATAACTATTTGACAAAAAGTCTGTGGCCTGTGTATGAACCCTCACAGGTTAGCCTCATTTTTTCGTACATTGGATCTTATTTTTTCTGGGGTCGAATAATAAGGATCTTATTTCGTACTATGGATCAGTCATCAAGACTTATCCCCTGTGTGTGAACCCTCATGGGTTAGCCAAAATCACACATTATGAAACACATAGTTGAGCTGACAACTCTTATGAGTTATGTTCCTTCTTTCATGTTGGTTACAAGCCTTTTCTTTATTTCATTACGTTTCACTTTCCATCTTTGTTATCTTTCACTTCGTTACGTTATACTTTACGTTCATTCATTCAGTCATCATGCTACGTAAAGTCATAACATAATACTTAATATATATTATAATATAATTTATATGTTTTGAAAATCATTAAAAGATAACACTTCATACACATATGTATATCATACATTCATCATAACATCATGCATATTCTGTTCATAGACCCTTACATATTCATTCTTAAAATAGGCCAAAACAGTCCATAAGTCAAACTAGGTCAAACCCAAAAATTCTGTTTTTGCTAAAAATTCAGAAAATTTCTAAGTGTTTGGGCACATGGGCACTATTTGGGTGCATGAGGACTGTTTGGGCGTTTCTCCACTATGCAGACGCATGAGCCTCACTTAACCGTTTCAACGCTTAGGTGCATGTGCCCCCTAGGCGCATGGCACTATTTAGGCGCATCACCCTATACGTAGGTATTGTTTCAAATCATAGGCGCATGAACTACTGTTAAGGTGCATCAGCTTTCACTTAGAAATTTATAAGGCATTTCTAGGCGCATGGACTATTGTTTGGGCACATGGACTACTGTTTGGGCGCATGACCTTACTTAAAACGTTTCTAAGGAAAACTAGTAGGCGCATGGGCCCTGTTTGGGCACATGACCATCAACTTAGATCTTTCTAACATATTTTTCAGTCCCAAATACACCCTTAACATGTTCTAAGCTTCTCAATACCATTCTATGTCTTAACTTAGTATGCACAACCATAAAACATCAACATACAAGCATAAATACATACGGTCATACATACAAAAGTTTTAAAAGTATTTTACATGCATTTTCAGCCCTAAAATATTTTAAAAACAAATAAAATACTGGGTCTAGAAACTCACCTTAGCTGATTTCAATCTCAACTCGTCAACTTGAACTTTCCAAAGATTTCGAACACCGAGATATGTCTAAAACAGACAAACCCGAACACATATACACATAAGAACATATATTCTCGGTTTCTTAGTCAAAACACAACCAAAAACGAGCCAACTATACATCAAATGCTTACTTTGGTGAAGAATAGCCTCTTTCTCTCTCTAGAACCGAAGAAACTCAGTTTTCTTCTTCTTCTTCTAATTTGGTTGACAAAAGCAGGAGTTATAGGCTGTTATGGGTGGCCATACTCAAAAGTAATAATAAAATAATGGGTTTTGTCCTTTTTGCACCTTAACCCCTCCATTTTAACTCCTCTCCCTTTCTTTCTATTTACTTTTGTTTTCCATTTCTCCTTTCTTTTATTTTATTTTAATTTACCAAAATTCCCGGATGTTACAACTCCACCCCCTAAAAAGACGTTTCATCCTCGAAACCTGTCACTTTTCCAATAACTGTGAGTAATGCTGTCTTATCTCTTCTTCAGTCTCCCACATAGATTCCGAACCCTTTTGGTTTTTCCACTACACACGCACCTATGGAACCACTTTATTCCTTAATCTCTTTTCTTTCCGATCAATGATTGCCGCTGGTTGCTCTATGTAGCTGAGCCGTTCATCCACTTCAATACCATGCAGCGGTACAATCATATTTTCATCAGCCAAGCAATTTCTCAGATGAGATGCATAAAATGTCAGATGAATTCCACTTAACTCATCTAGCAATATTAACCGATAGGCCAACTCTCTTACTCATGTGATGATTCGACAATGCCCTATGTACCTCGGTCTTAGCTTGCCCCTCTTCCGGAACCGAATGATTCCTTTCCAAGGTGAGACCGTCAATATAACTCGGTCGGTCACCTTGAATTCGATCAGTCTACTCCTCTTGTCGGCGTACGACTTTTGTCGATGCTTTGTCATTTTCATGAAGGCTTTGATCTTTTCTAACTTCTTAGTGGTAGCATCGATCACCTTAAGGCTCCCCAACTCTTTCTATCGAATATCACCCCAACATACGGGTGTCCTACACCTTCTACCATATAGCATCTCGTAAGGTGGCATGCCAATGTTGGCATGATAACTGTTGTTATATGAAAATTTTGCTAACGGTAAGTGATCATCCCAACTCCTCCAAAAACAATCCACAATGCTCGAAGCATATCCTCGAGCATCTAAATTGTCCTCTTAGACTGACCATCTATCTAATTATGATAAGCCATGCTAATATGTAGCCTCGTCCCCATCGCATCATGGTATCTCTTCTAAAACTTTGATGTGAATCGGGTGTCACGATCCGACATGATAGACACCGGCACGCCATGACGAGCTACGATTTCCTTGATGAACAGATCCGCCACTCTCGAATGAATACGTCTCGCGGATCAATATAGAAAGTGAGCACTCTTGGTCAGACGATCAACAATCACCCAAATGGTATCGCACCCCTCGCCGTACGAGGTAGCTAAGTAATAAAGTACATGGTGATGTGATCCCACTTCCACTCGGGTATATCTAACGATTGGATCTTACCGTATGGCTTCTGATGTTCTGTCTTCACTTGTAAACAAGTAAGGCACTTACTCACATACTCTGCCACATCTCGTTTCATACTCAGCCACCAGTAGTCCTTTTTCATGTGTTGATACATCTTGGTGGCACCTGGATGAATGGAGTATCAAGTCTTATGGGCCTCATCCATAATTTGTCCCCTTAGATCTCGGTATCGGGAAATCCACATCCGCCCGAAGCGGGTTCTCACTCAGTGAGTGGTTTCTCTCAATTCCGTGACTAGACCTCTCATCCTTTCCGAGTTAAGGTGATCTTCTTTCAACGCCTCATCTTGAAATTCTTTCGCCTGTGTTATCACATCAGTGGTCATAACCAACTGATCAGACTTCACCTGAATCGGCTCGGGTCTCTCCTTTCGGTTAAGAGCATCGGCCACAACATTGGCATGACCCGAATGATAATGGATCTCAAAGTCATAATCCTTGATGAGCTCTAACCATCTTCTCTGCCTCATGTTGAGATCCTTTTACTCAAAGAAGTACTTTTAGCTCTTGTGGTCGGTGAAGATGGTGCACTTCGTCCCGTATATGTAGTGCCTCTAATGCTTCAATGCAAATACCACAACCGCTAACTCCAAATCATTGGTGGAATAATTGACTTTGTGGGTTTTTAGATATTGGGATGCGTAGGCTATTACCCTTCCATGTTGCATCAACACGTAACCAAGTCCCGAATAAGAAGCATCTGAATATACCACTAAGTCTTCACTCGTTTCAGTAAATCCATAAAGGCAGCTGGCGTGTTAGTCAAACCGAAAGACATAACGCGAAAAGTTGTCCTAGGAATGTCCCGCTCCTTCACTTTCAACTGATGGTAACCAGATCGAAGATCTATCGTCAAGAACCAAGTGGCACCCTGGAGCTGGTCAAACAAGTCAACAATCCTTGGTAGCGGATACCGTTTCTTCCTCGTCAGCTTATTCAGCTCTCGTTTATTCAATGCGCATCCGCATACTACCATCCTTCTTCTTCACAAACAATACGGGAGCACCCCAAGGAGAGATGCTCGGTCGGATAAACCCTTCATCCATCAGCTCCTGCAGTTGAGCCATTAGCTCTTTCATCTCGGTAGGAGCTAATTGATACGGGCCCTGGCAACGGGTTGAGTAGCGGGTATCAGATCAATCGGAAACTCAATCTCATGATCCGGTGGCACTCCTGGTAAGTCCTCTGGGAACACGTCCGGAAAGTCACGCACAATCGGCACATTAGACAGTTGTGGTACTTACGCATCCACATATTTTACATAGGCCAGTTAGGCACTACATCCATGCCTCATACACTTTTCTGCCACCGCCATCGAAATTACTTTTGGAACAGTAGGCCAGTGACGCGATCACCGTAAACCATCACCGAACTCCCATCAGGCGCAATTAATTGAATAATCTTCTTGCGATACACGATGTTTGCCATATAGGTTGCTAACTAATGCATCCCTATTACTACATCAAATCTTCCTAGGGGCATCACATGTAAATTAGCAGAAAACCTATGACCTTCTAATTCTATGACACAATCATCTATCATATCATAAATTCTATTGGACTTACAAATAGCAGTTTCTCCGTCGAATGGCTTATCAATACTTCTCCTGCTAACACGCAACTTAGCACTGAAAGTAGCAGAAACGAAACTCCTAACTAGCACCAGAATCAAATTATACAGAGGTGCACATTTGGTTGACTAGAAACATACCTGACACGACATCGGGATCCTCTCTAGCCTCCTCCCGCGTCATCGTGAAAGCTCTAGCAGTTGCCTTCTATCCACCTTCCTCTAGATTCTTCTTCATCCTAGAAATTTCGGCCTGTGGCTTCTTATAGTCCCTGCTCACATGGCCCTCCTCGCCATAGTTATAACATCGTATAGCTCCACACATCTTCTCCACATGACCAAGCTTCCCACACTTGAACTAGATGACACCACCCTATGGTCATCCTCTTTCCTCCTTTTGTTGTTTGGAGTGAAACCATCACGTCCAAACCTTTTCCTACCCTAGCTTTTGTCACCATCACCCATCTTCTTCACCTCGACTATTGCCACCTCCCTCTTATCATACAACCTCCCAGCTAGATCCACTGCCGACCTGAAAGTGCTTGGTCTGGCAACAATCAAGTTCCTGTGAACATCAGCTGGCAATCCTTGGATATACTTCTTCATCTTCTTCGACAGCGGCGTCACCTGATCCGTACCAGTCTCTCCATCTCATTAAACTGGGTGGTATACTGTTCGTGTGTCATGATTCCGACCTCCAGCTGCAGGAACTCCCTCTCAATCTTGTCTAATTCTCTGTGAGGACAGAACTCCTCAATCACCAACTTCTTTAATTTTGGCCACCTCATCTTTCCAATGGCTTTGCTACCATCGGCTTGGGTAATATTATCCCACCAACATAGAGCTGAGTCAACAAATGAGTGAGTGGCAAACTTCACCTTCTGATCCTCCCTGCACTCACTAATCTCCAGTACTGCTTCCATCTCTCTCACCCAGCGATGAGCAGCAGCAGCTTTACCATTCCCATCAAAAGTCGAGGGCTACCATCTCTGAAATGCTCGATAGTTACATCCTCGTGCAGTGTCCTGCATCGCTTCCTCCTTCTCCTCCTCATTCGAGACAATTTTCTCGGTCTCCAATCGTTCCCTTTCCTCCATTCCTGTGGTCCTTCTCCTCTCTTTCTTCTTATCCTCCCTTACAGCTTTGATCACTTCTGTCACTACAGACGGTAGAATCGTTTGCATGACTTGATGGACTTCCTCTACCACCGATCTTTCACCAAGGCCCTTTATTTCTCACTCTCATCACCACCTTCCTGGTGATGCATCTCAGGCTCTTCACGAGCCCTCTCAGCAGTCTTAGCCTTATTCCTAGTAACACGCGGTTCATCACCACGTCCTCCCTGTACTCCACCCCTAGAGGCCTTAGATGATCTACCTCCAGCCATTCTCTAATCACTATAAGATTCAGACACTAACAAGGTCATTCAAGGAATAGCTCTGTTTATGTTAACTGTAGTAAGTCCCTAATTACCATGGTCAGTTGTGATTAGCTACATACTTTACTCTTCACACCCAAAGCATTTTCTATCCTGACTACATCAGTATCTCAATCTACTATAAACACATAATAAATAGCACACGCACCTAACTCAAATTAACTTCTAGAAAAGAAATACCTTATGACACATAGCTACTTAGGCTGGCATCCCTTTCCCTTAGTCCCATTCTCAGTTCAAGATTAGGTTTTTGAAAATATATTACCCAATTCACTGAAACTTTAGCTCTGATACCAACTTGTAAGGCCCCGTTCTCAGCCACCTCACAGTTGAACAATCATTGCATCATTTCATATATAATATATAATTCATAAAATAAGCAGCGGAAATAAATTTAACAAAAGCCATCCATTTCATTGATAATTACTGTTGTTATGCAATACAACATTGTTTAAGTTACAAAAGAAAACATCTATTAATTGCATTACAAAACACCAATAATATTATACGTGAATGGATGCCAGTCTTGCACTCCCGAGTAGCCTCTGTGTGCCATCCTTAGCAACATTACCTGCCAACTGAAAATGCATAAAAGTCAGCGTTGTTGTGTGAGTTCTAGTTTTAAAGTATTAAAATACTTTATACAACTCATATATGAAAAAACTACTTTCATAAAAATACTTTCTTTACTTTCGTACGTAGTCATTCATAGTATACACAACAAGGCATAACCTTATTCTTTATTCATTACCTCACATATTCATTCGTTTCATACTTTATCATTATTTTCCATAATCGTTCATTTCATACTTTATCATTTCGCTCGTTTCGTACAAATTCTAGATGTTGTCAAGCTTTTCCCCCATCGTGGCCCGAAGCCACCATTCCGAGCACAAAGCCTCATTACTAACTGGCACAAAGATCGTGGCCAGAAGCCACCATTCCGGGTACAAAGCCATAAAACTATTTGGCAAAAAGCCCGTGGCCCGAAGCCACCATTCCAGGCACAAAGCCTCATAACTATTTGGCACAAAGCCCGTGGCCTGAAGCCACCATTCCGGGCACAAAGCCTCATAACTATTTGGCACAAAGCCCATGGCCCGAAGCCACCATTCCGGGCACATAGCCTCATTAATTCCGGGGTCGAATGACAAGTATCCTATTTTGTACTATGGATCAATCACCAAGACTTATCCCCTGTGTGTGAACCCTCATTGGTTAGCCAAAATCACAGGCTATGAAAGATACAGTTGAGCTGACAACTCTCATGAGTTATGTTCCTTCTTTCATGGTGCTAACAAGCCTTTTGTTTCTTTCATTACGTTTCACTTTTCATCTTTGTTATCTTTCACTTCGTTACGTTATAATTTACGTTCACTCATTCAGTCATCATACTACGTAAAGTCATAACATAATACTTAACGTATATTATAATATGATATATACGTTTTGAAAATCATTAAAAGATAACACTTCATACACATATGCATATCATACATTATCATAACATCATGCATATTCTGTTCATAGACCCTTACATATTCATGCTTAAAATAGGCCAAAACAGTCCATAAGTTAAACTAGGGTCAAACCCTAAAATTCTATTTTTCCTAAAAAATCAAAAAAATTTCTAAGTGTTTGGGCGCATGGGTACTATTTGGGCGCTTGAGGACTGTTTGGGCGTTTCTCCACTATCCTCACTTAACTGTTTCAACTCTTAGGCACATGAGCCTCCTGGGCGCATGGGCACTATTTAGGCGCATCACCCATTACATAGGTATTTTTTCAAAAGTTAAGCGCATGAAGTACTGTTCAGGCGCATCAGCTTTCACTTAGAGATTTATAAGGCATTTCTAGCCGGATGGACTACTATTTGGGCACATGACCTTACTTAAAACTTTTCTGAGGAAAATTAGTAGGCGCATGGGCCCTGTTTGGGCGCATGACCATCAACTTACAACTTTATAACATATTTTTCTGTCCCAAATACAACCTTAACATGTCCTAATCTTTTTAATACCATTTAAGTCTTAACTTAGTATGCACAACCATAAAACATCAACATACAAGCATAAATACATACGGTCATACATATAGAAGTTTCAAAAGTATTTTACATGCATTTTTAGCACAAAAATCTTTTAAAAACAAGTAAAATACGGGGTCTAGAAACTCACCTTAGCTTCTTCCAATCTCAACTCTTCAACTTGAACTTTCCAAAGATTTCGAACACCTACATATGTCTAAAGCACACAAACCCGAACAAATATACACATAAGAACATATATTCTCAGTTTCTTAGTCAAAACACAAACAAAACCAAGCCAATTATACCACAAATGCTTACCTTGGTGAAGAACAGCCTCTTTCTCTCTCTTGAACCGAAGAAACTCAGTTTTCTTCTTCTTCTTCTAGTTTGGTCGACAAAAGCAGGAGTTATAGGCTATTATGGGTGGCCATACTCAAAAGTAATAATAAAATAATGGGATTTTATCCTTTTTGCACTTTAACCCCTCCATTTTGACTCCTTTCCCTTTCTTTCTAATTACTTTTGTTTTCCTTTTCTCCTTTCTTTTCTTTTATTTTAATTGACCAAAATTCTCAGGTGTTACATGAGGAAGAGGTTCCAATTGCTAACCCAGTACCGTTTGAGCAGAAGAATGATGTAATAATGGCGACCACCATAGTGAAGAATAATGTAGAAAACTTCATACATACAGCTAATGATGAACCTCTAAGCACCAAAGATAGAAAGAGCAAGATGATGGTAGCAAGAAAAACTGCTAAGATGTGGCTGAGGCTAAGATGAAAATAGACCCAGGGCAAAAGGGTGTATTCATCTCAGCTAGATTCCAAGTGGGTAGAAACTCTGATTCAGGAAAAGAGTGTAGTAGCAGTACTCCTATTTAGCTGAAGAATCAGAAGTTAATAGGAAAGTCTGTTGAAGAAGACAAGAAGTGAGAGAAACAGCAGCCCTCATGACCCATTAAAGTTTACATTGAGTTCACAATGAAATTTTCAAATGGATTGATCTGTGATAATATGATAATCCAATGATCAATTCAAATACAATTATATCAAAACACAAACGATTACTTAAAAAATTCATAGATTCATTGATAGCAAAATGTTATGGATACAAGAGTGTAGGGTGAATTACAATGATTCCGTTACCTGCACATTACATAAAATTATCCTATTTATACTATTAAACAAAAACAAGGAACATATATTTACAAAATAAATCCCTATATATGACAAAAATGAAAAGGCGAATGATAATCTTTCTAAGAGTCCTAACACAATCTGTGGTCTGGATAATCACATGGATGAAGATTGTTACTACAATCCAGTAAGAACGCATTATGAAAACAATGTTAAGAAAGAATGAGTCAAGGAATGTTTCATATTTGGACCTTATCATATAGTTCAAGTGTTAAACAAAAGAAACTCATAAGGAAATTAGCTTCGGAAGACAAGCCCAAGACCAAACAAAGGAATAAAAGGAATCCTTTGAAATCTTCCGAGAAAAAGACTGCTTCGGAAGAAAA
>BJCN01239104.1:0-13451 GCA_018326445.1 Flaveria brownii
CAAGAGAGATAGATATCGATGGCGGATGCTGTAGATCCCCAAAACGGATTCTGCCCCACCACCAAAACCTTCCACAGCCTCCGCCCACCGGCGCCCCTCCCTCCTCCGTCGCAACCACTCTCCATCACCGCCTTCACCCTCTCCCTCCTCCCTTCCAACCCCACCACCACCGACTTCCTCATCGACTCCACCACCGGCCTCCGCCTCTCCTACGCCCATTTCATCCGCCGAGTTCACTCCCTCTCCTCCGCCCTCACCACACACTTCCCCTCACTCACCAACAACCAAGTCGCCTTCATCGTTTCTCCGACGTCCGTACACATTCCGGTCATCTACTTCGCCCTTCTCTCGCTAGGCGTCACCGTCTCCCCTGTTAACCCGATCTCCACCACATCGGAGTTATCGGATCTTATACGCCTCAGTAACCCCGTCGTCGCGTTCGTTACATCCTCCGTTGCTTCAAAACTCCCGTCGTCGTTTCCGTTAGGTACGATCATCATCGATTCTCCTCAGTTCGTTTCAATGCTGCAATCTCATGGATCTGAATCGACTGTTAGACCGCTTAGACGAGTGAATCAGTCCGATACGGCGGCGATTCTGTATTCCTCCGGTACCACCGGTAGAATCAAAGGTGTGGAGTTAACTCACCGGAATTTCATCGCGATAACCGCCGCTTCACACCATAACAAGTTCGATCGAGGCGAAAACTCGCCTCAGCCTGAACCTCATCCGATTTCGCTGTTTCCTCTTCCGTTGTTTCACGTTTTCGGATTTTTTATGCTGATTAGGGCTACGTCGCACGGGGAGACGCTGGTGCTCATGGAGAGATTTGATTTCACCAACATGTTGAAGGCGGTGGAGAGGTATAGGGTTACGTATATGCCCGTGTCGCCGCCGTTGGTGGTGGCGATGGCGAAATCCGACGTCGTTCCGAAGTACGATCTGACGTCGCTGCAGTTGATCGGGTGCGGTGGTGCTCCGCTTGGGAAAGAGGTGGCGAAGAGCTTTGCGGTGAGGTTTCCACATGTTGAGATTGTGCAGGTATGTGCTGCTCACGCTACTCTGTAGCGCGTGTGGGTTTACAGAGGTTATTACTTGTTAATGTCATTGTCTTTGTTTATAAAAATATCTTTTTGTTTGTGACAATGTGAATGTGTGTTCGGTATATAATATTATAAGAAACAAAGAAGCTCCGAATAGATATCAATAGAATATTCATGATCTTTAGCAAAACGGTTAGAAGACGTAGTTACGACAATTAAATAAAGAGGGATTCGTTCAACTTTTACTACGAGTTTGGGCCACTGAATTTTTCCAGTTTTAATTTTTCTCTTTGTAGGTGGGGTGCGGTCGGGCTGAAAAAACATGTATATTAGTTTTAATATTTAATCATATATGGTATCTGTCACTGGATACGTGTCTGATTGACAGTCTTTCGCTTTGTTGTTTCTTGAGAGGATAATCTTGGATATTTTGAAAATAACAATAATAAAACTGTTCATAACAATGTTATGTACAATAATGCAAACTGCAATTTGGAATTATGCTTATCAAAAATTTGTTAAGATAATAAGCGCTAACGGTAGAGTTGGAAAGTAGTAGTTAGAAGAAGGATGTTGTGTGTTTATCAATAATTTGTTAAGATAATAAGCACTAACGGTAGAGTTAGAAAGTAATAGTTAGAAGAAGGATGGTGTGTGTTATCTTGCCTTAGTGACTGTTATTGTGATTGTTTAAGTGCAAAGAGTAAAAATGATTATGTTAGATTTAGTGATTTTAACCAAATTATTAGTATATATATTCAAAATAACCAATATGAATAGCCCATTATAATAAAATTTCACTCATATTATTTCTTACTACCAATAGTGTTAGAGATGTATTTTCATTACGTTTGACTTCTTTATTATGTTGACTACTGTGGTTAGTTTTCTATGATTGTGAAGTAGTTACGAGTGTTATACTTGGGCATATATGTAGATGGTATAGGCTATTTTGTAAGTAAGTCAACATAATAAATTTCTAATCTCTCTCTCTCTCATGTTCTTTTTTTTGAATGACAAATTTACGACTTTGTTTCGGAGGATAAACTTAATCGGACTCATCAATCTGTTTCCAAGATCTTCATATTTTTAATTGTCATGAGACATCATCTCAACCACTTGGGTTAAAGATCATTAGTGTCTCTTATGTACTTGCCTTTCAAGTTCATTAAATATTACTATACTACTCTAAGAAATAGGGTGTGGATATATAGACACCCCGAATTTATAAATTAACACCTCAAAATTTCTATGCGGGTCATATAACCCCATACGCGTCGTATAGTGGGGTCGTATAGCCCTATACGGGACGTATAACCCCTCTAACAACCCTCTGAATTTTTTCTCGTACTCAGTGTCGAAATTTGCTATACGCGTCATATAATCCTATATGTGTCGTATAGGGCTCTGACACCCCCTGAATTTTTCTTGTTTTCAGTGTATTTGACCCTATACGCCGCGTATGGACCCATACACGGCGTATAAGGGGTGTCGATTTATCTGGGTGGGTGTCTCTATATTAGGACCAAAGAAATATTATAAGTAGGCTAACCACATTAATGTTTTAGAGATTGGCAAGTAATAAAGTTTTTTTCAAAATTGAAAATTCTTGGGTTTGGACAGCTGTACAAGGAATGAACCTTTTATGAAACAGTGTATAAATTTGAATTATTTTAAAAGTTACTATGGTATATGGACATATAAACAAAAATTTGAATTAAAATTTCAAAATATCACACCTTTTGCATGGCCGCATGGGATGCATAATATCTAAAGCATCAAATTAATGATCAAACTTTAAAATTGCAGTCCATGTGAGGAAAACAACCCATGATTCAATAATGGGAGCAATTAATGATTCGATACTCATTTTAATATTGCTAACAACCTATATGCAATACAAATTAAACAAAAAGCTACAACTAAAATTTCTGTGTTCTTTTAGAAGGTCTGGTTGTCACAAGAGTGGCTAAACTTTTGTGTTCATCCTTAATAATTCTTTGGGTAATACTCAAGTGTGACATTCAAACTTAAGATCTTTAGATTATAATGTCTGATAAATTTCAGAGTTCAGTTGTTTAAATTGTGAGTGACCATTTATTTTTGTTATTGAAAATTTTGAAGGGGTACGGTATGACAGAGACGGGGGGAGGTGTTACAGGAATGAACAAGCCAGAGGAGTGTGAACACTATGGATCTGCGGGCCGTTTATCATGTAACGTGGAGGCCAAAATAGTTGATCCTGAAACCGCTGAAGCTTTATCTCCTATGCAACAAGGAGAACTATGGCTAAGAGGGCCCATGATCATGAAAGGTTATACATCTTCCGCTTGTAATTTTCAAGGGAAGGTTCAAGATTGCTTATTGAAACCATTTATCTGTATATTGCCGTTTGAAATAAGAAGCTTATTGCAACTTCAAACTGTTTACTTAAAATATATAATTTCAATCATGAGTAAATAAATAATCCCAAACAACCTCAATGCAGCGAATTTGTTGTACTAAAAGATAATAAGTTATTTTAATAAGCAACCCCAACACCTCCTCAAATTTTACTATATGTCATTTAACTTAACAATAATTCTTGGTGGCAATGTTGACAACATATACTAGATCTCACGAAGAATAAACCGTCTAGATGATTTATGATTTATGAAAAATATGAATGCAAACAAAAACATTGTATTTGGCTTTTTGTCCCCAATTAAACGAGTCATTCATGCAAATTATAGTGTTTTGTTTGAACTTACGTATGTGTGTATTTTTTTTATTGCTGTTTTGCTATGGAAATAAATAGTTTCATGATTCATGACAACCGAAGGCAGCTGGAATGGTCCAAGCATTCAATCAGTGACACAATATAAAAGAACCATGCTTGGCAATCTGACATATAGATTATGTTCTTCATCAGCAGAATGCATGCATTATTTCTGTTTTAGCTGGCCCTTTATCCACAAAGTTAACTTGTTTAGTAGTTAAAGAAGCATGATTCATGTATATACCCCTAAAAGGTCAACCTCTTGTGCATCCCCTAGATAAGGAGCATATGATTTGACTACAATGAAGATGCTTAAAATGAAAAGGTGAAAACTTTGTAAATGAATAGACTCATTTTTGTTGTGTATTAGTCTTGATATATGTGTTGAAATAATCTACGTTTTTTCTGTGTAATGATGCTATTAAGGACCAACAACTTTTTTATAAAGTCTTGAAAATTTGAAAAACAAAAATGAAAATCATGTTGCGGATAGTGTTATTATCTACTTGTTTCATGGTTCAAAAATGAGATTTTTTTTAATATTTGATCTTTAAGTTTGAATACAGGTTATGTTAGAGATAAGGAAGCAACTGCTGCAACTATTGATTCTGAAGGGTGGCTAAAGACTGGTGACCTCTGTTATTTTGATTCTGACGGTTTTCTTTTCATTGTCGACCGATTAAAAGAATTAATCAAGTATAAGGCTTATCAGGTGGATGATCTTGCTTCAAAGTTCAAACTTCTACATACTTATTGTTTTAAAGCATCCATGAGGTTACAATCGTTTTCTCATGTGGCTTTTTCCATCTGATGATCAAAATGAAATATTACAGGTCCCACCAGCTGAATTAGAGCGCTACCTTCAGTCAATCCCAGAAGTTGTAGATGCTGCTGTAATTCCGTAAGTTTGTACCAGTCAGGTTGGGTCTGGTCAGGCTGGCCTGCCAAATCCTTACAGATTTCCATTGAATTCAAGCATAAGTTCTGCAACTTGATTTTTAACCCTTAACTTTTAGAACCCAAAACTTGGATTTTCTTAGTTTTCCAAGAAAGTCCTGTTTTTGACATGATTAAATCTTCCAACTTTTTGAAAATAGTGAGACGATCCTTCTATTTTATATGATTGTCCTTTCTATCACTAATTTTTGAAACTCCAACTTTTAATCATTCAAAATTTAAGTCTTAGGGCTGAAGTCCATAGGATCTTTTCAACAATTGACCAATAAAAAAATAATGTATTAATTCTGATCACTATAAAAATTTAACTAATCTAAACCTCTATATAAAAGTTATAACTTGTATGCATCAAAAATAGACTTTTGAGCAACTTTCAACTTCTTTGAGGTTTCCTTTCTAAAAATGGTTTTAATTTGACCCATTTGAGATAAAATAAAACCAAGATTAAGTCAAACATACTAAATGCATTGAAATTGCTACCTCTATATAACTATATCCAACATCTATTTGTGACATTGAAGTCTAATATCAGGTATCCAGATGAAGAAGCTGGGCAGATCCCCATGGCATATGTGGTGAGAAAACCTGGAAGCAAAATCAGTGAGGCCCAAATCATGGACATAATTGCAAAACAGGCATGTATACTTGCATCTACACCTAATTTTCAATAGTTAATTGATATAAATTTAGCGACTTCTGAGAAAAAAAACATATGATTAATTATTCAACAATTAAGCACTCAAAGTCTCAAAGCAGTCATAAGTTCTCAGTTATTTACATGATGTTTATCTAGCAAAATTTCTAAGTGTGTATGGTCTATGGAATAATGTTTGCAGGTATCACCATACAAAAAGATTAGAAAAGTTGCATTTATTAACGCAATTCCAAAGACCCCAGCAGGAAAGATATTGAGAAGGGAGTTGGTAAAGCATGCTTTATCTGGAGCCTCATCTAAACTATGATACACCAGTTTATTAATTCATGAAAATACAAAAGGGATAAATGATGAGAGTTATAGTTCATCATTATTCATTTAATCATTTGCTGCTAGATACATTTGTTCTCAAGGTTTCTTAGAGTAAACTTTCAGTAATATGATCGTTCTGTTCGAATGGACTACATTGTATGGGACAAATAATTTGTTCCTACCGTTCCTTGGGATTTAACGCCTAACCTTGTTCATAACGTAGGTAAGTTTAAAAACGAAATGAAGGACAAAAAATGAAAAACTAACATTGTCATTTGCTTTAAGCTGAATGTGTAAAGCTTTGATCCAATTGAAGTATGAGCCTTGATTGAACTTTAATATACAGAAGTATGATAATTTAGTGAATATCAATATCTAAATCACGTTAATAACATAGTTTCTGCAGTAAGCAACAGAAATTCATTAACCAAGATTCAAGAAAACATTTAGCAATGAGAATCGCAATATCAGGATTAACTAAACCTCATTGACATGGATGACTGACAATGGTGATGATTTTGTAACGAACAAGTTAAGAAGTATTGTGATGGGTGAACCGATTCAGTGAAAATCATGAAGCAATACTCCGATGGATGAGACGATTCTGGTTTCTCAAGCTGTCGTTGCTGTCATATATTTGCTTTTCGTTTCTCATAATTTGAGGAAGTACAGGATCAGGAAGCATTTCTTTCTTGATCCATATGATGGCTACGCTGTTCTGTACCGACAACTTTTCATCCAGAAGATCTACATAAGACCGGATTTGCCCATTCTCTGTAAGGGCTTGGATCAGTTGCTTGTAAATGGCATGCGCTAGTGCACTACTAAAAAGGATGTTTAACGACTCACTTCTTCCACATTATCATATAACAAGAGAGAATCACTTGGTATTTGCTACAAACCATTTTGGTTTCTCTAGATTCAAATCCACATTCCTTTTGGAATGACCTGTACTTTGTTCCAGTCAAATACAAGTAAATAAACTGATTTTGATTGAATCATTGACCCAATGCTAATCAATACCATATTCTTCATCGAGCTCTATCTTATTTGCGCTTGGCAAGACCATTACCATTACACAGGTAGAATGATGGCCAAGCGGATAAGTTGCCATGGGGATTATCCTAACCATAGATACAAGTTTGTATTGTAGGTATACACAATTTATTTTGCAATTAACAAGTTTTGTTATTCTTATTCTAAAAAGTTTATTTTGCCTATCACTCAGCAAAACTTAGTTTCCATGTTGATTTCACAAGATGTGAGCATGCATGACCCCCCTGCTACGCAGCTTAACGAAAAAAACTCGGAAACAGACAACAAAGTAAGATCACCATGTTAATTGATAATCATATATCATCAACCATATCTAGCTATGAAGATCATGAAGTTGTTCTACACTAAAAGCATCAAACATGTTAAATCTATTTACAAATCTTAACATGCTCAGCTGGAAGAGGAGACTCACGAAACCATCCATGATCAAGGGCTTCTTTTGCAGTTATCCTCTTCTCAGGATCATATGTTAGAAACCTGTTCAACAAGTCAAATCCCAACTCAGTAAGTGTAGGTGAACCTGTAAAAACAGCTACAGGAAACTTTTTCCTCAAAGCATTAGTTGGTTGTTTGACAAAGTTGGGCTTGACTCCCGGCAGCTTTGAATACCCAGGCCATGACAACTCATTCGGTGTGCCAAGAGTTCTGAAAATCTTGTTAATTTGCTCAAGCTCCGTGTTGCCATCGAAAAGTGGCTTCTTGGACAACAACTCCGCCATTATACAACCAATAGACCACATGTCAACAGCAGTCGAATAATTTTTCATCCCCAAAAGAAGTTTAGGGGCCCTGTACCAAAGTGTAACCACCAAGGGAGTATAAGGTTTAAGTGGGCTTGCATACTGCCGCGACAAGCCAAAGTCACATATCTTCAACTCACCATTATTGTTCAGGAGCAAGTTTGACGCCTTCAAATCCCTATGCATCACACAATTATCATGAAGATAAGATACTCCCTCCAAAAGTTGTAGCATAAGGCGCTTAACCTCACTCTGACTAAAAGGCTGCCTCATACCTTCCAAATATCCTTTGAGTTCATGATCAACATACTCCATAACCATATAAACGCCATCAAAGTCATCTGTAACAACTTCCTTCATTTCTACAAGCGATGGGTGTTGTAAACCACCAAGAATGTTAATATCCCATAAAGATGTCACGGGGAAACCTTCCCTGTCTTTCCCTACTTTCACCTTCTTCAATGCCACGATATCTCCGGTTTTCTTGTCTCTAGCTTTGTGAACAACACCATAAGTACCTTCACTAATCTTACCCAACCTCTCGAATTCAAACACATTTCTACAGCTCGGCTGTATGCCTAACCCAATACGTGATGAAGTTTCATGATCATTGTGACCACTTTCTGAACTTAAGTAACCACTGCTTGCACTATCAGCCCTGTCATCAACATTCTTTGAATCATGTTCATCTTCAGTTGACAATGAAGACGACTCACCACTCGTTCCAAAGGCTTCTTGCTTAATGTCCCCACTCTCAGGGCTTGAATTACCGTCATTTGTTTTGAATCTTGGTGAGTCTTCAAAAGCCCACTTTGATTTGGATAAGTTTCGTACCCCAACATATTCTCCATCTTCATTCTTGATTTCTTGATCATGTTCTTTGGGAGTCCTTGTAGCCAATGAGCTTGGTGTTCCTACATCATCTGACACATTAGAAACAAAAGAATCAACAGAATAAACTTGACAATCACTTCCAGCAGGAACTAAACATCTTTCAATGCTCCCACAATCTCTTGACGAGTTGGCTGGTGAGGATCGCGTAATAACAGAACTAGTAGTATGTACTCTGTTCTTAGAAGATATCTTCACTTGCTTCTCAACTCTATCCCACACAACAGGTGAAAACTTCCTCTTCTTGATAGATCCGAAAATTGACCCATTTGCAGAAACATTGACTTCGTTCTTTCGCTTTCCTTCTTGTAACTCGTGTTCAAATCGGTACACAAACCTGCACCCACGACCATCAATGGATCCATTTCTCTTATGATCACTAGTTCTATGATCAAATCGACTTCCACAAGAACTGGTTTCTTGTCCTCTCCTCGAGAAGTTCTGTCGTCCTGCCGCCATAATTAGTAAAACCCACAACTGATTTTCAGCAACCAACAATCCAATCCAATCCAAATAACAGAAAAAAAGAGCAAAAAGATGAAACCCTAATACACAGATCTTAAACCCCACAAATTATTCTCAAAACCCTAAAAAGATCAACGGGTTCAGTCCCTTTTCCTTAGAAAACAAACAAAAAAAATAATTTGCAACAGAAAACCCTAGCTCACAAGGCCCATCACAATCCCCAGCAAATATTTTTCAAATAAAAACAGTAAAAAAAGTGGTATATCGAAATCGAATATGATATACCAATATGAATATGTGTCAAATTGATTATAGATTATACGATATATGATATTAGAGAGTGAATCGATGACGATCTTCCTTGTTTCGAACCTGAATCTTCAAAAATCAATCAAAGGCGACGATATTTCTTACCGGAAGACAAATCTTCAAAGCAATCGAGGGTGAAAAATGAAAATCGATCAAGATTCGCACAATCTTCAAAAGATCGCCGCCCAAATCGATTTCATTATTTGTCTTCAAAAAGACGTTGCTTAACGATTTAAAAAGACTCCGTACATTCTTCTTGGGCTTTACATAATGGGCCTACGTTCTTTTCGTTGTTTTGGGCTTCATAAATTTGTCCACTAATTGGGCTTTAGAATATAAATCATAAATGTACAAGAGAACAATTCAAGTTTTTTCTCCCAACCGGATCGGAGCGGGTCAACAAAAGTAAAAAATGGTTTTCTATAACCGGTGCGAGTTGAAAGTAGTTTTTCTGTTGGAAATGAGCAAGCTGAAATCGGGTTGGTTCGTGTTTGAAAGCAGATTGAGATCGGGTTGACGGGTTTAAAGTGTGTGTGTTGTGAACTAATTAATATTACCGTGACTGGGTCCCATGATCTCGGAATATCTTTTTATCCCTTTAAGTTTACATTACGGATTTTGAAGTAGTTTCACTTAATAAAAGTGGGCCTCTAAGTGTTTATGGGTTGATTAAATGAAGCCCAAATAATCTTGTTATTTGCGTTTCTGCGTGAATTTGTGTGAATGTGATACACATACATGCAACCTTTTACCAATTAAGACCATATAATATTTTATTAAACAACATTTATTTCGCCATAAAGTGACAATGAGTCATCAACTTCCTCCAACAAAGGTCAAGTCACTATTACCAAAACATACAAAAGTCCAAATGTACTAAATCGATACAACTGTATGTATGTGACAATTGTAGGCGAAGGGATGATAAAAAAGCACTTGTCGTTTTGCACAACAAATGTTATGTTTACGTATTAATATGATATTGTATGTACATACAATTATCAAGGTTATGTATAAACTACAAATCTTAGGAAGATAAGTTTCTAAAGTTGTAATATGATATTGTATGTTTTGTGTGTTTTCTTATTCATTTTGGCTTAACCATATTATGACAAGTGTCTCACTCAACTTTTTCTTTCTTTCTTCTTTTTTTTTAAATCTTATAACTTTTAAAATCTGATTCATATGAAATTATATGTTTAACATTGAAACAAGCTTCTTTTTATCTATATTTCGATGTAAGTTTACTCTACTGAAGAGATACTTTAAGGCTAGTTTTAACCGATGAGGTAATGATTATGCTATCAATAATTAGTCCGAGGGTAAATAGCGATAGCAATGTCGAAATTAAGTTACTAAATTACTAGTGGTGAATAATGATGAGGTAGAGTGGCTTTATCACTAGATAGTAGCGATGTGATCGACTTGTGAATGATATACCTAGGATGTTGACATTATGCGGAAATGAGATCACAATAATATAGCATTATCGTTGATCCTTCAACTACAAAGCTAAGGTGACTAGTACATGATGGCTAAAAGGTTGTATCACTATCGAGTCATGAACATAAAACGACATAGATCACTAATTAACAACTCATGATCCATCAAAAGTAATTCAAGAGAATTGGAAAAGTAAATTACTTTTGAGGTTAATATTAATGAACGCATAATAAAAGGAAAAAAACCCAAGAAAAACATGATCATTAGGCGCGTTAGGCCTCAATTATATCTCACACAAGTAACATACATGTAAATTTGATGGTCCTCTTAATTTAAAATATATAAAAGAATAAGTTTTATTCCATATTAAAAGTTTAAAACCTTTAAAAGTTAAAACCCCTTAAGGGTTACGTGTCACTTTTTAATATGTAAACGTGGAGGGGTGTTGTTTGTCACATGCATGCCTCCTATTAAGCTTTTTTTTTATTATTACACTATTTATTATATTTTAGTTAGATGATAGCAACTTCTTTTTTTAAAGTGTTCGACAACTGGTTGAACGTTCTTATGACCACAACGTTTTCTGTTTTGAGTTTCCTTTTGTTTCCAAAAGAGATCAATGTGCATGTTTCAAAAAAAGGATGTATCAAGCTATTTTAATTGCTTATATATGGTCAGTTTGGAGAGGCATAAATGACTTGATCTTTAACAATAAGAGAAATTTCGTTAAAAAAATGGTGACCGAGTGGAATTAGGCTCCAATGATTTGGATTGGTTACGTTGGGATAGTGTGACGCTAGACTTTACTCACTTTAGTAATATGTAATTGTTCCTTGATATAGAATAGAGAGTCAAAACCCATCAAATTAGATTTTGTTAATTTGTTATATATATTTTTCAATTTTCTATTTGATATAAAAGAACTCCCCAGAACTCATGGAAATACATTGCTAGTTTAAGTATTGATGTTCTTGATTAACTCATG
This sequence comes from Flaveria brownii, assembly GCA_018326445.1. Classification (NCBI taxonomy): domain Eukaryota; kingdom Viridiplantae; phylum Streptophyta; class Magnoliopsida; order Asterales; family Asteraceae; genus Flaveria; species Flaveria brownii. The sequence goes on from BJCN01239104.1 coordinate 11,615, forward strand.
AATTAAATATTTTAATAAGAAAGAGGTTTAAATACAATGTATATTTTTGCTATAAAGTATGAGAAGATATAATGTGTAAAAAAATCATAAAAAATTATATCTCACAATCTAAATCGAATTTCAAAAAAGTAATTTCGAGCTTTTGTTCCCTTAGCCGTCCTTACTAAGAAAAAAAATAAACGAAAAATAAAAAATAAAAAAATTAACGTTTTTTTATTCTGTCATTTATGAAAGACACAATGACGTCATTCTTTCATAAAAACACACAATGAAATTTTTTATGTTTTTTTCTAAAAGAGGACGACGAGAGGAACAGAGACTCGTGAGATATTTTTTTGAAATTCGATTTATATTGTGAGATATAATTTTTTTTGTAACTTTTTTAGCCTCATTGTGTATTCTTACACTTTGTAGCAAAAATACATTTTGTAGAATAACCTCACCCTTTTAAGACTTAATACACAAATTAAGGAATAAACTATATACGTACATCCTCCAAGGTATAATGCGTAAAATACGTCTGCAAGTCTTTCGTGAAAAAAAGTTTTCTAAACTAAAATGATTTGAAAAATCACTTAAAGTAAAACCAAAAGTTTATTTATCAATTCAAAAAGTTATAGTGGGTGAAAAAAACTGAAAATAAATTTCAATTTATATAGAAAAAATAACCGTAATTTAAATTGTATTAAACATTTTCTTAATAGCACAATACAAAGTTTACAAGAGAACATTACAATGGTAAGCTTTTTTCTTTTTATAAAGTTAAGAGCTCAAACTTTGTAAAGGGAGTATAGATAATTAATAGAAATAAATTAAAAGTAATTATAACAAACATAATATTTAAACATACGTTAATATAAGACAATTATTTGACAGAGACTTTACTTTTAAAAAAATAGATCTTGGATTCAAACTTTAATATAATGTAAATAGTTAAAAGTAGAATAGATTTATTACCTTCCATAAGTTACGAGTCTCGAGAATTAAGTAAAGTAATAATTCACTATTAAGGATTCAATTCGGATATTATATTGTAATCTAGACCAAGAATTGTAGGGACATGACAAAGAAGGAAACCCTAACTCAAATCTTGAGGTGTCCACAACACCATCGACACTTGTCCACTTCTACTTTCCTATTATATCGATCACTTCGGCCATATATTAAAATATTGTTGCACTTGAGATTTCTTTTTTATTTTTCTTACCTATACGATTTTGACAGATGGATATTTAATTAGTATGAATAATATATATTTTCTCTTAAACAAAATTCAAGTAAATTGAAAACTAAGGTAGTGTTTGGCATCTAAAATTAAAAGACCAATAGGAATAAATGATCTATTGAGAATGAAATATAATATGTTTAGTTGGTAAACAGAATGTAATAGACCATTACAAAAAAGTAATCTCATTCATATTAATCATATCAAATCCATTTCATCAACCCTCCCCCCTTTTTTTTCTTTTATTCCATTCATTTTTTTATACTTAATCACCACCAACACCAGCCACTCATCATCATCAACCAACACTGGCCACCAACACCACCTCCAACCTGGCCACCACCAACACTACCACCGACCACCAAGATCGAGAGCCATCAGCCACCACCACCGCCACCAATCACCGTCGACCACCACCACCACCACCAATCACCATTGACCGCCACCACTATCAACACTGGCCACTATTGGCTACCATGCACCACCGCCACCAATCACTCTACCAATTACCATTAGCCATCACCAATGCCATAAACCGTCTTCATCGACCACCACCACCACCGACCACCACCACCACCGCCCACCAGGAACCACCACCATCGGCCACCACCA
>BJCN01239391.1:0-10387 GCA_018326445.1 Flaveria brownii
AGCCCTTGGTGGTGTACTCAACACATACTTAGTAACAGGCATAGATCATAATGTTATAGTTGTTGATTATGTAACAATTACTAGTGTAGAAGCCTTAATAACTGTTGTAGGAGCATCTGATATTGGATCATCAGTACAAGTAGATAGAGTAGTCATTAGGACTAATGATTTCGTATTACTCCTCGTCCTCTACCCCTCCCACCTGGACTAGCAGACTCAACCCTCTTCCTTTCCATCTTCTTCTTCCTTGTCTGAGACATTGGTGAATGCTCAAGAATAAAATTGTATCCATTTCCTCAGTAGTGTGTTTAGTAGGAATTTCTTGCACTCTGGGACGCTCTTGAAGCACATAGGGTACATTGCTGATCTGGTCACTATCAATCTCACTTCCACTGTCAATGAACCACGTGTTCACCTCATCTATACCCGACATGCCAGCACCTTGAGAACTTTTAGGTGCTTCTTAGGTAGTACTAGTAGAAGGACCAACTATATTAGCTCAATCAGTTTGGTGTGTCTCAGCCTCATGCTGTTGGGCCTCTTCTTGAAACCCCTCAACAAATCTCCCAAGTTTAGCAAAATAGGTTCCATCCCAAGCACTCCCCCTTACTCCCGTCAAGTAGGTGAATAAGTCTTTCTTCATCACCATAAAAACATAGGTTGAGTAACATTCACTAGGGGTGTTCAAATTCGGATATCCGAATTTCGGATATCCGAAATTTTCGGATAGTGGATTTCACTATCTGAATCCAGATTTGGATTTCACTATCGGATTCAGATTCGGATATCTGAATTCAGAAAAAAAATTGTATTATTTAATAATTTTATAAAAATATAATAATTTTTATTTAAGTTTTTATTGGATATCCGAAGTTTTTATTAAAATGTCTGAAATATCTAAAAATATCCGGAATACTTAATTAATATTAAATATTTTTAACTTTTTATAAAAATATTTTGGATATTTCGGATATTTCGGATGAAAATTCTGAAAATCACTATCCGAATCCGAAATTTCGGATATCCGAAGTTCGGATATCCGAATTTTTGGATATCCGAATTTTCGGATATCCGAATTTTCGAATATTCGAAATATCGGATATCCGAATTTCAGATTTTTGAATATTTCGGATTCGGATTCGGTTTCGGATTCGTATATTTTTGAACACCCTAGCATTCACTTTCACTATTTGAATCTAGGATACATAATGACCTTCTTCCCCATAGCAACTATTACACTCTTCCGCATCTCTACGAACATAGCCTTAGATACGTTGTATGGGAGATTATCGATGACTAATAGCAGCAGGGATCCGAACACTACACTTAGGATATCCATGCCAGCCTTAAGGTTACTCAAACAGTAATCACAACGTGAAATAGACACTTCCAGAATGGAGGTAAATACTTTTTTTCCAGCAAAGGTATCTATGACTATATCCCATCATGACTAAGCAGCCCTTTGCTATGTCATCATCTATCTTTACTGGAGCATTATGCTAATCCTCCAAAAGTATTACATTGTTGATCACCTTAGCTATAATCACAATACACTTCCCCTTGACTTTTGCAGATATACACAATTCTCTCTGACCATCCTTCTCATTGGCATCTGTAAGCCAGAACTGATCAATACCATCAGCATAAATAGCAGGACTAGCTGTAATAGCAGGATGTACATGTAAAATCTTGAGTCCATCTATCAATGATCTGATAAATCCTTATCCTCAAGAATATTCCCAAGATAAACTACAGTGTTATGGTTTTTGTTAAAAACCATTTGACGAGCAATCTGAAATACAATTGCAAACAAAAATAAAAAGATTTTGTATTATAGTGATTTTAGATTTAGAAAAAATTTGAATTTGAAAATTTTTGAAGTTCTCGCATGAAGTAACTAATCGCATGCGATTAGTCAACTTTTCGCGCGAGCAAGTCAATTTTTCGCATGAAGCAAAGTTTGACCAAAAATCAATCAACCGTGCGACAAGTCAAATTTCTCATGCGAGAAGTTATAATCCTATCGTGTTTGTTCAGTTTCCCTTATGCTTTTCGCATGCAATAGGTTTGAAATTTTGATTTTCAAATTGATTCATTTCCAGTGTATTTTAACTAACAAATCATGTTTAGTGAGGGTAGAATAAGTCCTAATAAAGGTTTTAGATGGTTAATTTTGTTCAATTTTAAGTTTATTACTCATAAAATAATCGGTCATGAATCAAACTTGTTTAAAACTAGTTAAATCTCAGAGGTTTACCTTTCCAAACACTTTAAAACAAATATGCAACCAAATGATCTAAACTATTAATAATAACAACATCAAACGCTTAGAAAATTTTAGAGTCAGTTATTTGGATGTTTTTGTGTGAATAGATAACTTCTCGCATAACTATGCCTTTTGTAGGCATTTGACTTCTCGAGCAAGAAGTCAATTCTTCACACAAACAGGCTTTTCACATTTGTTAGACTTCACGCATGCGAGAAGTTCAATTTTTTTTGAAACTTGAACTTTTTGGTTTTTAAATTTTTAAATTTTTATTATTTTGTTAAACCAATGATTTGTTCTATGTAAAACACAGTTAACTAAGTGTTTCCAATATTTCAGACACCCTTAATTTTGTGAAACTTTTGTAGAACTAAAACAAGTATAAGAAAAACATATTTAAAACATATAGAAATTTGACAGACTTATTATAATAATAACTTACATATTTCTTATAATTTCTCAAGTACAGGATCATATTTCTATGAAAATGATCATTAGCATTATCCAGCATTACTATAAATAAGTCTGATTAAGTTGATTCTTAATATATTGTGTCTATCTTATACTTAGACTTCTATTTTTTACCTCAGCACATATGTTGTCATATTTATCATGTTGTGATTAAATTATATGAAGTCAGTGGATCCTACGATCAAAAATCATGTAGAACACTTATCAAGCTTCAAGACACTTTTGAGATTTCAAGTCATCACAATTTGACTTAAACCTTTCACTTCTGACTAATGCTTTTAGGATTAAATATTCTCTAAGATAATATCTATTTGGAGCATAACTAGCACGAGAAATATTTCTGAACAAAGAATATTAACAAGTTATAGGAGTTATTAACTACCGGTCGGACTTATGTTTTGCCCTCCCAAGATGTTTAGGAGTTACATGCCACTTTAGATTTACATGCCCCATCTTTTTATTTTGCCTCCTGTGTCAGAACATATTCTTAAAGAAGAAAACATTATCATATAGTATGTATGTCTATGTCATATCTTCTATTATTGTGCTCATTGGTATCTTTTATTCCTAGATGGCATTTTTTGGCTTCTTTTTTCACCTTTTGTTTTTTTTCTATTGTTTTTTATTATCATTTATAACTTTTGATATTTCCATAACATATATCATTTGAATGATACTGAATCAGAAAGTAACTGTCTTGAGTATGACTACACTATAACTCTCAGTTTGTTTTAGCATAGAATGAGTGTTACCACAAAACCTTGATAAGTCACCTACTTTAGTCATAAAGAATTTACCTTCAATGCAACACAGATCATAGTGCTTTTCAATCTTGAACATCAAGCCTATCAACATACCAAACATAATCCAAGTCAGTTTTTTTAACCCTTAGGATGTAACAAATTAAAGTCAAGAAATGTACTATCATTTCCCATATAATCTTGAAAATTTAATTTTCTCAATTTTGTAAAACCAAATCATTTTGAACTTTTTCTTCAAACTTTTTACTCCCCTTAACAACAAAAATCTTTTTTAAAACTTTTTCATATTTTCTCCCCTAAAATTGTGATTATCTATATAGAAAATAACAATTTTAACTAAATTAATAAAAAAAACTTTTTGAAAGGGTGTAAGAAGAATGGTTTACCAAAGTTAATCATTCCTATAGAGTGATGTGGTTATCGTCTGCTAGTTCTTACACTGCAAAGAAATCAATCTATTGTCAAGAAATTGACAGCCTCTAGTAGTAGATTTCCCATCCAAATTACATCCTGCATAATCACTGTGAGTATAAGCATATAAATTGAAATCGGAAGTTTTAGGATACCAAAGACAAAGTGTTAGTTGACCCATGAGGTTTTTAAAAATCTGTTTGACAGCTTTCATGTTAGATTCCTTCAGATTACTTCTATATCATGCAAACTGAAAAACAGGAAACATGATATATGGTCTGCTTGTAGTGAGATACATCAGAGATCCAATCATTGATCTATACAAATGTTGATCGATGTCTTCACACGGGAGATCAGCAGTTAAAGTAGGACTAGAGGACATTGGAGTGTGTGCAATCTTGTATTCTTGAAATTTGTATATATCTAGAATATTATGAACATATTTCTCTTGATGAATCAGTATACCTTGATCATTTTGTTTAACTTGGATACATAAGAAAAACAAAATTTCTCTAAGAGAACTCATCTCAAATTGCTTTTCATCACTGCTTCAAATTCCTTGTAGAATTCTTCATTTGTAGATTCAAAGATTATATCATCAACATAAATTTAAACAACATTAAGATCTTTACCAGTCTTCCTTTGATATAAAGTGTAATCAATAGCAGCCCTTGTATAACCATTTGTAAGAAAATGTTTAGTCAGAGTAGCATACAAAGCATGGGGTGCTTGATATAAGCCATAAAGTACTTTGTCTAACATGTAAACATATTCAGGATGATCTGGATCTTCACAACTGGTTATTGACAAACATAGGTTTCTTCTTTCATCTTGTCATACAAGAATGCATTTTTGACGTCCATCTGATACATTTTAAAGTTATTGCATTAAGCATACCACTTCATAATCAATTCCGTCAACCTAATAAAATCATTGAACAACAAGCCTGGCCTTGTTGTGAACAATCACATCTTTTTCATCCGTTTTGTGTTTTAATATCCATTTCCTTCCAGTTGCCAGCTTACCCTTTGGTAATTCACATAGATGCCATATATTTAGCTTTTTGAAATGCATCAGCTCATTTTGCATAACTTCAACCCAACTATTCTCCTTTAATGTCATTTCAACATCTTTGGCACTATTTAAGAAATAAAGCATGAATACAAGCATGTATTTGTTGCACCAAATTGACTTTGAGTTTGAACCCCTTGTGATAAAGAACTAATGATTGCTTCAGTTAGATAATCTTTATAAATTCTCAATTAAGGAATGGTATCATGAGAGATAACTTAATCTAAATTAGACACATGATCCACTGATTCTTCAATAGAGTTTCCTCCTTTAGGTTGATACACAATATCTTCCTCTTGATGATTATCATTATCAATAGATAAGTCTTTAAATGGAACTTTAATGATATCAATTGGATCATTTTCAGTAGAAGAAGAACTCTGATCAGAAACCTGTGGAGTTTGCTCAACAACAGGAACAGAATAAGACATTTCATATTTAGAAACATGTAGAATAACTGTTCGAATTGAAGAGCAAGGTATATCTGAAGATCTTTCAACAATTGAAGATGATATATAACCGATCCCTTCAATAAAAATATCTTGAATTGATGATGATAAGGGTTAAGTAACTGTAGACAAATCAGAAGAGCGATTAAAAGTTTCAAATAGTAAAGCATAATCATATACCCAAGAAGAAGCAAAACATACATCTGTTTTATTCGATTCATGCAGATCAATATCGAATGACTCAATAATCTATTTAGATCTTTTATTATAAACCCGATATGCTACTTTGTTGGCAGAATATTCAACAAAATAACATTCATCGGCTTTTTCATCGAATTTTTATTATGAATTAGATGTATAAAACAAGGTATAACAACATCCAAATGTTTTGAAATATTTAACTTTGGGATTATGTTTGAAAACTATTTAATCAAGAGTCATGTTTTCTTGTTTATTGATTAAAACACTATTTTGAATGTAATATGTAGTGTTAACAGCTTCATCCCAGAAGAATGAAGGTAATTTGGCTGCTGATAATATTGTCCTGACAGCTGCAATTAAAGTTCTTTTTTACCTTTTAGCAACTCTATTTTGTTGTGGAGTTCCAGCAGAGCTAAATGGTCTAGCTATCCCCTTTAAGTCATAAAATTTATTTAGAGAATGATTGCAAAACTCTGTTCCATTATCACCTCGAATGCATTTGATGGGTTTATCAGTCTGATTCTTCACTAGAGTCATGAATTTGATTAGTAGATGAGGAGTCTTATCCTTTGTTGCTAAAAAGACGACCCAAGTAAGTCTAGAAAAATAATCAATAATAACTAAAGGACCGTGTAAGGGATGATTAATACAATCAGTCCTACAATGAGGAGAGTGTTAGAGCACTTAATAGTTCAAATAGGGAAGCGGATTTGGGAGCAAGATGCAAAGAATACAAGTAAGTATGAGATAGAACTCAAGAACAATATATATAAGGCTTTCAAGAATGTTGTATACTAATCTCAAGTTCTATTACAAGAGTTACAATGCATAAGTTTTACAATACAAGACCTTGAGACACTTTATACTACATCTTACAACCGGCCATACTTGGAAAGCCAGTTGGAACATTGAAAGACAACATAATTAATGAAGAGTTAGAAGGCAAATTGCCTTTTTGTCTAGTGACCATGACATGCCATAGCTCATATCCTAATATGTTACAAAAAGGATAAAAGTACATAAATTAGAAAGTTAAAGACCAAGGACCTCAATGTATAGTTTACAAAAGCATGGACCTTTTTACCAACTCTTGTAAGTTTATGAGTCTTCAGAGTTGCAGTGGAAAGTTGATCAGCTTTATGTAACAGTACATCAGAGAAAAGCATGTTCTTCTAAGTCTTTAGAAGAAATCAGTCTTCACATCATTTGTCTTTGGGAGACTTTCTCTTTGAAGCTACGAAAGACTTCATCTTTGGATTCGGAAGATTTGGTCTTTCACTTCGGAATATTTTATACTTGGAATAATTCTTGTGCAGAGTATAAAACTTCTGCAGTAACTTTGACTTCGGAAGTTTTTATACTTAGCAAAATTCTCATGCAATGTATAAAGATTCCGCATGAACTTTTGGCTTTGAAAAATTTTATACTTAGCATAATTCTTATGCAAAATATAAAACTTTCATAGGAGTTCTACTTAGTATTTAGTGCATACATGCAGGAAGCCCTTGGTTGCTTTGTCTGTATCATCCTTTAATATAAACCTTACAAACTCCCCCTAGGCTGATGCTATCATAACAACGAAAGTTCTTTAGTAGTTGATAGTCCTTATTAGGATCAAGACTATTCCCTTATTCATCATTTGGTCAGGATCCTTCAGACTTTCATAATACCTTCTCATGTCATAGAGATCATGTAAATGTAGATCAAGCATGTCATGCCAGAAGTAGACATCTTAAACACCTTGGTCTCTGATGACATACCATCTGTTCAGATTAGTAGAAAAGGTCCAACAGAGGATGGGTCTTCCAGTTGTAAGAGGTTGTGTTGAGTAGGAGTTGGTTGAGCAGCCTCTTGTCGCACGTCTTTAGGATGCTCTGATTCATCCTAAGGTTTATAAGTGGATGCCTTTGACTTCTTTGTTACTCTCTTCAGGGCCATCCTTTTCTTCCTCTTGGGAGTATTTAACTAAGATGGCTGGTCTTGAGTACCAGATTGTTCAGTAGTGCCTCTCTCAGTTGGGTCGTCTTCCCTCACAGGTTTAGAAGGAAAGGGAGTAGAACCCTGTTGTGGATCAAAAGATAAAGTTGCCTATGAAGCAGCTGATTGTCCGGGTTGTGTTGTCTGTGGTTCAACCATAACCTCAACCTCTAGAGAAGCTTCGCTTGGTGGAGAATGCATGTCCACAAGCTATCCATTCTTAATCTTCTCATTGATCACTCTAATGTGCTCATCCATAGTGGATAGAGACATTGGACCAAGCCTTGAATCCATACAGCTTAAAGTAGTTCATCATCATTTGTCTGTCAGCAGACTTCCTTTGGCTATTTTGGATGATGGCCCTTGACTTTGCAGCTTCTTCCCTCATCTTTCCCTTAGCAGCTTTTTGTTCATTTATGAATTGTTGTTCAACCTACTTAAGGTACTCAAATTCAATGTATTCATAAGAGAGGGGAAGAAGTGAAGATGCCTGATAGAGGCATGTGGCAGTTAGGTAGTTGATCATGTTTTGTCTGTGAGCTTCTTTCACTACCTGAGGTGGTTCAGCTACCACAACCTCTCTTTCAGGGATTTTATTAACTTACAAGAGAGAAGAAGCATTTTTGTATTGTCTCTTTTGTCTTCTTTCTTGTTTGACTCTGAGGAACAACTCTGCATCCTCTGATCCTTCTTCTCTTTGGTCAGCTCTATGTCTTCTAGTTTATTTAACTCGTCTAAGGGAACAGAGATTATTTCATCAATGTCGTAGTTTTTGGTTCCCAGATAATTCAATATGGCAGCCCTCAACTCATCATCTTGAGTGTTTGGCCTGGGGGCTATCCTGATTGAAGCTTCCTTGAAGCCTGAGGAACCAGCTGAACTCTCTCCCCTTAGCTCTCTCCCCTTAGCTTCCTCTTCCTCTATCTTTCCTCCACCTCAATCTCCTCAGGAGTTAGTTTCCTTTTCCCTTTGTCACTCGCAGGCCTTAGGGACACAAGGTGGAGAGAGCTTTAGCCTTTATTGCCTGATTCAGCAATCAAGCTCTAACTAGAGAGAGGTTGTAAAACACCTTCACTAATTGGTGCCTCATTAAGTGTATAGGATGTTGAAGTGATTGACTCTGTGATAATGCTCACAGGTTTAGTCACTAGACCTTCAGTTAAGGTTTCCCCTTTAAAGCTAATCTTATGGTTCACCTCAATATCCAGTTGAGCAATGACATTTCCTGCTTACAATTGTCTTCTTCTATGTCTGATTTCTTCCATGATCCTATCTCGAATTCTCTCAGTCAATATGTCAGCTTGTCTATATTGACTTGGGTTGACAAGTGGCATGTTGACTAGAGAAAGGCTGTTATAGTAGTTCAAGGTCTGAATCTTGAAGACCTCTTATTATCCTTGAACTCTATGCTGTATGATGGCCCTTCTTTAAACATCATACATCCACCTATGTCTTTCATTTGCAGCTCTATAGGGTGGGAATGACATTGCCCTTGGTATACCCTCCTCAAATAGACTCTTGATGAGTGAGTCTACATCAATGTAATTTTGAGGAGGTTGATGAGTTTGGACAATTGCAAGTAAGGGTGGTGAATCCTTAGTGTCCATACTCTGAGAAGGACTCTCAGGTTCAATAATTGTAATAACTTCCTCCCCCTTTTTGGTAGCATCACCGACTTGCATAGGTGAGCTATGGGTTAAGTCAATTACATCCTTAGGTTCTTGTGTTCCAGGTTGAATCTTTCTGAAGGGTCTTTGTAACACCCGGATATTTTTAATAGACAAGAACTAAAGAATAAACGTGAATAAAATAAGGAAATGTAATGTAACCCAAGTAGAGGGGTTAAAAGTGTCCAAAAGGACAAACCTTTGGAAAGTTGGTGGAAGGTGTGGGTTGTCTTGAAGTAGAAGGTGTGGGTTCAACACTAGCTGGTGCTGCTAGGTTGTCACCTTGAGCAATAAGCTCTAACAATTTTAGGACAAGGGCTGTTTCTACCCCTGAGAAGTCAACAGTTGGTTTTCTTATAGTTTTGAAGATGCTGGGCTTCATCTGTCCCAAATTTAGGACATTATTTGTTCCCCTCAACTATGAGCCCAGTTCACAATTGAGAATGTGTTGGACATATTTAAGAATCATGTAATATTCTAAGGAGTTTAAGCTTGCAAGGAAATTATTATAAACAAACTGTAAATACCTGAACTTGACCCTATGAACCATCCCATGGACTATGAAAGAGAGGTCGTCTGGTAACGGGTCCCAACCTCCATGTCTGTTAGACAGACAGTGGATAATAACATGGAGGAGGTACTTCCATTAAGGAGAGACATTCCCTTTCTTGAAGGTTCTGATTGAGAAGTCACCTTCATAGTCTATCTGCTCAAAGGAATAGTTTACAGTAGATTTTGGGAAGGACAATTCACCTTCTGTATCATCCAGTTGTAGGTGAGAGTTGATTGAGGCTGGAGTGATGAAGATTGTCCTCCCCTGCACTAAGTCAAACAGTGCCTTCTCCCCATCCATGGTGACCTCTGGCAGGTCCTCTAGAAATCCAATAGTTGGTCTTCATAGAGTGGAGGATGGTAAGGGAAGCGAAGTATTGAGACAAAGAAAGAATTGGGTTGATTTATATCTTTGTCTCATGTTGGTACACATGTCCCAGTTCTAGTCTAGTGAGCTTAAATGTAATAGAACTTCTTCTTGTAACACATATGTAATGTTGATCAATATAATGAGAATCTCTTCTATATATGTTTGTTGGTTGTGTAATGTTATATCTATTT
>BJCN01239445.1:0-10672 GCA_018326445.1 Flaveria brownii
ATTAATGTGCTAAATCCGCTGCAAACATAATCTAATTGATCAACACGAGAGGCTGAGATCCTATCATATACATATATATATATATATATATATATGTATATATATATATAGAGAGAGAGATAGATAGATAGATAGATAGATAGATATAGATAGATAGATAGATAGATATAGGAATGGGTTCATATGAGAACCCTTAGTTTTTATGAGAACCCTTTAACTAATTTTATGACCATTGATTTTGTGAATTTTGTAATTTTTTTAAGATGGATGACATAGATCAAATGAGGGACAAATGAGTCTTTTGAACCATTGTACTTAGGTCAAACCTAATCTATATCTACTATATATAAAAGTCATTTTTTTCTTTTCTCATTTAGAAGAACCCCACCTGATAACCCAATCCCTCTACCACCACTACACTAGCACCACTACCACTCCATCGCCGCCATCACACTTTCGCCGAAATTGCCATTGCCATCATCTTTGTCACCACCCGCATCCCCTCATTCATCTACCTGAGTCAATTTTTATACTTTTACATCACATCATCTTCTTCGTCTCGACTACCACATCATCTTCTTCGTCTCGACCACCACATCATCTTCTTAGTCTCGACCACCATAACATCTTCTTCGTCTCAACCACCGGTCAAACACCGTCCGTTCTCTACCGAAGATATGGGTTCAAATATGGGTCCGGATCAGGGTTCAGATATGGTCCAGATCTAGGTTAAGATACGGTCAGATCTGGGTTAAGATATGGGTTTGCACTATTGCCGCCACCACACCACCTTTTAGATCGGGGTTCAGATAGTGGGTTTTCAACGAGAAGTGGGTTTTCCCTCAAAAGAAGAAGAGGGTTTTGTTAAAAAGGAAGAAAACAAGAAAACCTAGAAGTGGGTTTCTATTAAAAGTAAGTCTCTTTATCAAAACACAAACCCAAAGGAGTTTTCAATCTCTCGTTCAAGCTTTTAAGCATGTTTACATATTAGTAGAAGACACATAAGAGAAAATATTATTTTTTTCTTTAGTTACAGTGGTTTACATTGAAAAAATGTTAGTGGTGTAATTACAATAGTTTACAGATTGATTTATATTATTTTATAGATTGTTTTACATTAGGTTAATTTTGTTATAGTGGTGTAGTTTTGTTTATTTGATTTCTTTATAGTTTTGAAATTTGGTTACATTGGCGTAGTTACATGATTTAATGTTATTTGTTGTTAGGTTGTTGTAATGACGGTATTACTGTAAGTTTGAATGGTGTAATATCAGGTGTAATGATGATTAGTTTGTTTTACAGATTGTTTACATTTGTTAATATTGGTTTATATTAGTTTACATCACTGTACTGTCGTTTGATTGTTGTAATGCTTGTGTTACTTTTAGTTGGAGTACTGTAATACCATGTATTTAACAGTGTAAGTATATGTTTTCGTTATAAATTTGCTAAAGTTGTTTGGTAATAATCTAGTCTTATAATATCATATATATAGGCAACTTTCAAAAGGTATTCATGAGAGAATAAGATAAAATAGTATAATAATCAAGGCTAAACCATTATCTAGAGAGTTAATAGTGTCAAGATACATACATTGTGATTTTTTTTATGATTTACATGATGTGAGCTTGTAAACTGAACGCATCAATATAATGATAATGATATATTCACTGTGGGTGGCCTGAGGATCTCGATATGCGTCATACTAGGGTTGGGACCCTAGGAGCCATTACTAGGCATATTGATGTTACAATACTTAAGAAATGGGTTGGTGCCTCAGATAAAACCAAGATTATTGTAATGTATGTGGTTGAAAACCTTATATTATGCAAATGAATTCTTCGCGTTAAACAAAGTTATTTGAAAGATATTAACCCACTATAATTTCCGGTTGACATACGTTTTGAATTATAAACTGTGTATTCATACAAGAATAAGTCCTGATATTTCAAGGATGATGTACTCACCAGTTGACTGTATAATATTTATTGTATTATGATGACATTTTAATTTAAAATGATATTAATGTTTCTGCTGTTAAGTTTGGTACCAACTGATCACATAGGAAACTCCATCTGACATCCAGTATGGTCTGCATCTGCAACAAAACAACGATCTAGTATGAATTTATGGGTCCTAACCGGTCTCTATTATAGACTTTATACATATAAGTTGTTATGTTTGTATGAGAGCACATGTACAACACAAGAATCTACATCCATATAAGTTATAATTCGTTTGTGTATATGTCTCACGTCTAGTGGTAGAACAAAGAATTTTTCCTATGGTGTCATTATTTATAATTCTTGAATTCTAATTACCAAAGATATCATAGTTTTCGGGTCAGTCAAAGGTCGGTCGGGTCACACAATGAAAGTCATTGTAACTGGAAAAAATGCGATGTAATTAAAATATAAAATAACAATGTCTTTTATAGTTGTTCTTTATGAATTTTCATACTTTGAAACCAATCAATCACATCTTAAATAATAATTATTTTGCAAGGAAAATGTTTTTCAATATGACAAATACAAGCATCATTCATAACCTCATCACTCTTTGATTAAGTAAATATGTCTTTACATACCTTATTGAATAAAAAGATCTCTCAATACTCAGGGTTGCAACTAGCAGAACTAATGTTAACTTCAATAAACGATAGATCGAACAAACAAACAAACAAACATACCCAGTAAATCCCACTTAAGAGCGGGGTCTGGGAGGGGTAGGTGGCGGCGAGTCTTTCCTCTATCTTGGGAGATAGATCGAAGAATATACAATATGTTTTTTTTACAATCAGTAGAACTAATTAATAAATGGGTAAAAGAAAATGAAAATTGACTAGGGATTTTTTTGATTCTAGTATTCTTCTATCTACACAACTAACACAAGAGTAATTATTTAAATTTTTATATAACATTTTAATTACGTTTTTAACTTACAAAAAACCTTATATAACTTTTTAGGGCAATCTCATACACCTCCTCTAAACTTAGAAAATTACATATTTTCAAATCATGTTGAAGACTATTGTATATTATGCATTAAAAACATGTGTTTTAAGAAAATATGTAATTTTATAAATTTATAAGAGGATGTATGTAACTGAGTAATTCTCCCAAATTTTTTAGCACCACGCAATCAGAAAATATTTTATTTCCCAGAAAACAATGGTGTTAATAATAAAAAAAGTGGTATCATTCGGAACTTACGTATTATACGTTTTTCTTGAAACTAATAAAAGATTTATGTCAGTTGACCCACCTTCCCTAATGTAGTTCTGTCATTGCTCATGTCCGAATTATATATACTCTTTTTTCTTGCATTATACACAACCATATTAAATTCGAATGAAAAATGAGTCGACTAACATTTTATTTTCGAGACATACTCAGATATAAAAAAACTCTGGCTTGCGGAGGCACTAGCTCGGTTCCCGTGATATGCTACAAACTAGTTAAGTTTTACCACTTATATATCTTTTATTCAAATGCATATGGAAAGCACCAGTGGTCTAGTGGTAGAATAGTACCCTGCCACGGTACAGACCCGGGTTCGATTCCCGGCTGGTGCATTTTCTCAAATAAGTTTTTTACTGTATTGAACTTTTAAGAATTTTACACCCAGGTAAGTGGGAAGTAAATATCCGTATATTTTATAAATTCTAAACTTCATATCCATTTATTGATACTCTTGTGCTGGTTATGAAATTTCTCTTTCTCAACATTAGGTTATTATTATTACAAAATTCCTCCTAATTGTGTCATAAAAAACATTGTATAATGTGCTGAACTTATCTCCAGCTTTTTCGGATAGTTGATATTGTAAGTTTTCTTAAGAGTCCTATTTCATAGGGTAAAACAAACCAAACATTGTATAATGTGCTGAGTTTTATTCCAAAGGGTAAAAGAAATCAAACAACAATAAAATCTTTATAGGCTTATACGTATAACAGTGAAGTTAATAATAAATCACCACAACTTCATTCATTAATCCATTTAACCCAACAGAATAATCAATCGAGCGTCAATACGAGCTCTACATGCATTCACATTTTTAGCTTGTCATATATACTTTTACCTTGTCATTATGTAACTAGTCAATATATATTGTTAATACATACATGCCATACTTTGTTATACGTTATATCAACTAAAAACCACAATTTCCTTAAAACTTAACTATAACCTTTAACTATAAACATTATCTAAAGTTCTTTTATATTATTATATATATAAGGAGGATTATATGTGTATGTCTAAATGATCTAAAGAAAAATGATACCAGAGGCTAAAATATTATATTATCACACACCATCATAACATATATAGGCATGGCCATAATCAAATCCTTTATCACATACAAAACCATGATACAATGGTACAAATTACACACTGCAACAAAAAAATCTTAACAAAAGTACTCCCTGTAATATATGTTATTTGCACTTGAACAAATATATTAAAAAAACATTATTGAAGGTGACATTTCTTTGCGAACCTAATTTTGAATGAACACAACATAATTTACACACAAGTAGCCTGCACCTCATAAAGTAAACTTTGACTATCAATGAAACTCATATATTACATGTGATCAGAGTAATGAAAATGGTTCCTGAGTTAAAAACCACCGAGTCAACTCAACTCCAATATGCATCCTGCCATGGAACAAACGTCCATCCATGAGTCATACATAACATAAATGATATATGCAATCAAGTCAGTGATTTTTATTATTTGAAATTGAATCTTTTAAGGATATTATATGACCAACCTCAGTGGTTAATCTTAAGCAACTTATTCCAGCATCTAACACAATTTCATCATCATTCTCAATCTCTGCATCGGTGAATGTGAGGGCCTTTTGTAACTTTCTTGGGGAGAAAACTTCAACCTCTATCATATACGATGAACTAACTGGCCTGTGGTCTGAAAACTTAAGTTCAGACCTTCTGTAGCTCAACTGTCTAATTCCTTTCCCAAACGAAAGTATACGATCACACCTGAACTCAAAGAAACATCCATCAGACCATTTTCAAAACAATTTTTCGTTACATGGATTTTATGTGCTCAGTAGTAATATATATACCATGCTGGAGTTCGTCTTCCTGCTTTAGGATCCTCACCGCAATATTTTTCTGAATTTTTCTCGTATTTGTAAGTTGGTGGGAAATCTAACATGCCTTCTGACCATCCATCAAATGCACGCCCTTTTCTTAGCTCACGAACAAGCTGCAAAAAGTCCAATAGATCAAACCAATTCAGGTAATATTAATACGCAGGTCAATTCATTTAAATAATAAAAATTACTATTTTTAGCTGGATTGAAGGTGCAAGGATGGGTATTTGAGGTAAAGAAAAACAAAAGGACAAATGAGTCGATTTGCATCATGAACCAGCTATCTAGAATAGTTGTTTTTTGGATCAGATAATGGTCAATTGATGAATAGGTGAGATAAGGATCCAGTAATTAGTGTAGCTGATCCAATCCCAATCCGACTTATTGACGGGATTAATGACATGATGTACATGTAACAACTCATATTTGTTTAATCAACGTTAAATCACTCGTTTACGATGGAAAAAGTATCGGTGTAAAGCATGCAAAGAAACTAAAACTTGTAATAAACAAGAATACAAGATAACCAATTTAATATCAAAGGACAGATTTAAGCAGTAACACCAACTTACTTGATCACATTCTAACAACGTCGACCAATCATTTTTAGAAATTAAGTCGCGTGTCTTCTCATATGGCAAATTGATTCGGTAATTTAGGTCGCCCAACCAGATTATTCTCCTAGAAAAATAGAAAAGAAATTTGTAAGTTGAGCTTCAAATGACATAAAAAGACAATTGTTTTGACATAAACCATACATTAGAATAATAACAAGGTAAAGTAGTAGTATTTGTTCAAACTATGATGTTCTTATCCAAGACTACTACATAGGATCTACATAGCCAAAAAGTTTCAGTAAGCTCGTCCAAGTGCTTTACCACAAAATAGAAAATCAACTCAGACGGTAATACTCATTTTACTAACTAGATTACATTATATATACCGATAACGGATGACTTATCAACTGTTAGAAGGTCATTTTTATGGTGATTTTTTCTAAAAGTTGCCAACATAGCATCTTGTTTGTCATTTTTGTGTATATGTATACTCCATGTGGCATCTAATGTAACAATTTAAAATTATTTTAAACATGAACTAGAAGAAAAATATCATTTTACGAACTTGAATTACATTTACATATTTTCACATAGGCATTTTTTGCATATTGATAGGCGATAGCTGATGTGGCAGCTAACATGGCATCAACCAATGCCACATAAGCAACTTAAAAACTAAACTTGTTAAAATGAGGTTGGTTGCTAAAATTGGTAAAAATTGTAAGTTGGTTCTAATTTTGCGTCTAAATTATAGGTAATTGCTAAAATCACGAAAGTGTGAAGTTTGTGTCTATTTGATGCAGTTCGCCCACTAAGATTGATAAGTTGATGTAATTACAGACCTTGTTACTAGTGAATTGTATTGAAAATTTGTGCTTGCACCATGCCACCATCAATCTTACCTATGAGAACAGATAAAGAGGAAATATAAAGATAGATCATACTTACTCATGATTCTCTATCTTCTTGGGGAGACTAGAATTTGAAATTGTGTTAAAACGTGTCCTTTTATGTATTTCATGAACATCTGCATTTCTTTTAATTGCATCAGCATCCCTTTCACCAGAAGTTAGGTGACTACAAATGAAACAGAAGAGTGTTTGATATATTGACATGCTCACCGATATAGACCCCTGAAATAATAAAAATCTGTCGCTTGCATCAAAGAATAAAAATATTTAGTAAAACTGCATGTAATTCCAAACTTTACCTTGTTACCTATGTACCCCATTACACCAACACCAACAGCAGACACATGTACATTTTGGATATGTTTCCTCAGTTGTCTACGCACCCAAATAGTGATACATATGCCAACCATTTGCTTGCTTACTATTCTAACATATGGGGGTCTCCTTTTACGGTACATGGTTGAATCAAGGTTCAGATCAGCAAGCAAAGTTTCCTCGGGTATGACCCGATTGTCCACATTTACGTAGGACTTAAAAGAAGCGTATGTTCTAAAAGATTTAGACGCTTTAAATGATTTAACAGCTTTCAAAGGGCTTGGTCTCTCTGGTACTGATACACACTGAGCAAGTAGATCCAATGGTGGCTCAGGCCAGCTCAACCCTATCCTTTCGGTCCCACTAAGTATTCTTGTTAACTTTTTACTATTATTCAAAACTGAATCATCTATATCTTCTTTTACAGTATCTTCAGAATCTTGAATTGAAAATCGATTTACTCTGTCTAGTGTTTTTTGCGAAGAATAACGCCTCTCTGAGTCCCCTACATCTTGCATACTCATAAGTGTACTCAAATCATCATTTAGCTCGATTGGACCATCCATGAGGTCATCAAAATTGGATTCGTCATTGAACGGGTGGATTTCCTCCCCACCCTCACTATCAGTTTCCAGTACCACCTCATCTTCTATATCTGGTGCATCATCAGATGGTTTAAACCGTGATGGAGAAGAGGGGTTACTGTAGCATTTGAATTTGTTTTCAGGTTGAATTTTATTGAGGGTCCCACGAATTATGTTTTCCCATATTGGGACTGGGCGGTTATCTTCAGCTCCAAAGATATTTCCAGCATTTAAAGGTATGATCTCCTGAAAACTGTATGGGAATCATAGGTAACTACTGTTAAGCTGAGTTTTTGCCCATATACAATCAATAAAAGGAGTTATATTCACGAGTAAGGAAAGACTTACCCAATCACATATATGTCAGCAGGATTATCAACATCAAGCCAGTCTGTAATATCTAAGTTTTCTGGTGGCAGTTTCCCTCCAACATTCCAAGTATTAACAGATACTCTAGAAATAAAACAAAAGAAATCAAGTAAAATATGAAGTATAAGATCAATCTGTTTGATGTTAATTATTGGTGGCCAAATAATGTAGGAATAACTTGCATGAAAGGGAAGGCCAGCATACTTGAGTTCTTTTGCATCAATGTATTGTGCTCTAAATGTCTCTGACTTTCTTCGTCTTGACCTAGGAAAAGCTCCTGAAGACCAAAGACAAATAATTGTTTAAATCTAGAATATAATCATTCTTAAAGTTATGCTTCAATGAGATAGTAATCTAGAGAACCTATTGCCTCTTTTCTTTGAAGCAATAAGCCAATTAAAAGTTCAAAATCTGATATCAAGAAGCCATAAAATAGTACCATTATAATTTCCTTTTATTCTTCTGTTGTCATTTTAATAACCCATTTGGAAATGATTTTAAAATCATGAATACTTCTTAATGATTTGAAGACCATTTTGAGTGTGCATAAGCCTTTTAGTCAATGCATATAGGGCCAATATGGAAGCATTCTTTGAAGATAAAGATCAAAATAAAACATGATGTATGCATGAATCTTGTAGTCAATTAATACGTGCCTAGTTTGGCAGCATGTTTTAAAAAAATAAGCACATGTTCTCTTGAATAACAATTTAAAGCATCTAAACACCAACAAAGGTTCAGGGAAAGCCACAAAAGGTTATTGCATCTAAATGCTGATCTAATTAAAAGACAAAAACAAAATGCATCTTGCATGACTTGATGACAGTAACTGTATCCTCGTCACTAAAAGTAAAACCGAAAAGGATAAATTGTCAGTTTTTACCATTGGGGTCACTCTGGAAATCATCTCCTTGTTTATTATCCTTGAACCGTGATTCTTTTGGCCAGTCACAAGACTCTTCTGTGGAAAGAAAATCATACAAATCACATTAAACTGTAAAATAAGGTAATGCAAGACACGTGAACCATGGAACAAGTATATATCTAAATACTATATTCAACCAACGACCCACTAACCTTCAAAAAGTTAACCTTATCCTTAGCTTTTCTTTACTTAGTTTGCTATATATCAATTACTTATGTAATCCTAATTAATTCCCACAATTAGCCCATTGGTTTGGCAATTTGGTACTAAATTGGGCACATATCAATTAGTTTTTCATACATAAATCCAAAATTACTTCTTCTCAGGCCACTGATTGGCCAATACGCGTGAACTGTATGTGACAAATCTCAACCTGGTACATATCACATAATCTGAACTTACTCCCGCGTTAGCAGTAGCAGGAGATTCTGCATAAGGATTCAGAGATCTAAAATTGACAAAGTTGACTCAATTTCCAGAGAAAGTACATCAGCAAAACAAATGAAGCGGCGATTAAACCTGACCTTCGGCGTCGGTAGCGTAAGTAGTATCATCGTCCTCCGAATCGGCGTTGTATTCTGAATTTCTGGAAGAACGGTTGAGCCACTTCCTTATCACGATTCTCGGCCACAGGAGCTGCAAGCACGTACAACAGAAACAACAATTTTCAGCCCAACGACGCAGCAGTTCCTCTTGAACAATCAAATTAGAAATCTGAACTAGTGTTAGTGTTAACAACACACACAACCAACACCGAATAGCAATGATTGGCGCGATGGTTGTGATGTGTATAAGGTTAATCAAGTAGAAGCAAATGTACCTCAGAGCTTTGAGTCCTTGAGCGAGAATGAGGATGAGAATGAAGCTGTTTCTGATTCATCGTACTTGAATTTGAGGCCACCAAAAATCGAAAAAGGGTTAATGTTTGTTGGGAATAAATGAACAATGAACAATGGAGATGTGATGTATCAACTGCCTGCCTTACTATTGCAGATTCGCAGATGAAGCATTTCTTATATATGCGTTTTGTTGTCAACCACTCATTCAATCTTGACTTTCTACCCTCTTCTTTTAAACTTATTTATATTTGTTTTCTTAATTAAAAATTATACAGCATAAAATGAGCTTACATCAATAATTAATTCTCTCTTAATATTATTAGTGTAACTAATAATTATATTCGCTGTTACATATATTATACAAGATTAATAATTATATTACTTTATTAAAGAAACTTATTACACAATTCAAAATAATAACTAAAACAAAACAAAACAAAATAAACTTATCTAATAATATCACAGTTGAAAGTGGGAATAAGAGGGAACATTTTCCTCTATCTAATAGGATAGATGGACCGGTCTCAATAATATATCTACCTACCTCCAGCAACTAATTAATTCTAACGTAATAATAACTAAATTATAGATATAAATATGTCTAGAGATCGAGATCGAGAGGGGAACGATAATACATAACAAAAAATATGTAAACATATTAAAATTCGTTTTTTAAAAAAAGAGAATCGCATCTAATCACGTTTAGCAGCGGCGGAAGACACACGCAGATAGACTATTTGTTGACGAGGAGAGAAGATCGTAGCTCGTGGAAGGACTGTAAGACAATCCCAGGAGAGACAGTTGTGACACAACATCATATGTTAGTGGCGGATATACGACTGAGGAGACCAATTGCCCAACAAAACAAGAGAATTAGACATACGATCAAATGGAGCCAGCTCAAGGACGAAAACATTACCATTTTTAGAGATAAGGTCATACCAATGAACCACCATGGACCACAGGAAGACGCAAACCAAAAGTGGGAGGCCATGGCAAATACGCTCATCCAAGCAGCTAAAGAAACGCTTGGAGTTACAACAAAGAGGAC